>SJYC01022993.1:0-50639 GCA_006408675.1 Madoqua kirkii | reverse complement strand
TTATATAATTTATAATACTAAAAGCAATAAATCAATATTGAGAAATACTAGTACTAGACCATAGACTTCCTTCGGATGTCACTGGTTCCTTCATTCCTGTGCTCCCTCTGTTCCACGATTCCATCCAGGATCTCAGGTCGTGTCAGTTGTCATGTCTCCTTAATCCCTTCCAATCTGTGGCTGTGCCTTAGTTTGCCTTGCTGTTCATGATCTTGACCTTCCAGAAGGGTACTGAGCAATTATTTTGTAGGAGGGCCTCAATTTGTATTTGTCTGATTTTCCCCCTCAAGATTAGGTTGAGGTTATACATTTTCTGGGCAATAATACCACATATATGATGCCCCTTTCTTAGTGCATCATATCAGGGGCCACATGATGTCAATATGTCCCTTTATTGGTGATGGTAACCTTGATCACACGGTGATGGTGGGATTGGCTGAGTTTCCCCACTGCAGATTACTGCATGTGTTTTGCCCTTTGCATTGATAAACATCTTGGAAGGGGGTACTTTGAGGCAATTCAAATATTCTATTTCTCCTCAGATTTTTATCTGTGAATTTTAGCATCTTGTCTATAATAATTACTACTGTGGTGTTGTAAAAGGTGAAAATTTAAATTTCCCTCGTCCATTCTACATTTATTAATTGAAATTCTTCCATCAGAAAGAGCTGCCTCCATTTCCTTATTTATCTAGTGATTTATTTATAACCTTGTGGATATTTACTTGTTAAATGAGTTTTAATTTGATATTCTCATTTTTTACTTTGCTTGCTCACAGTGGCCCAGCCTTGGCCCTTGCAAGTCATTTCCTCTGTCCTTTGGATCTGTGGGCAGGGTTTATAAAAGCCCAGAGTTTCCCTTGAGGCAGCGAAGGCCGGGCTCTGGGAAGGAGCACCTTGAAGGGGAGTAGAAGTGGCGGGGGAGATGGTGGTGCTTGACACCCCTTCCCCACACAGAATCTGCTTTCCTAAGACCCATTCAATTCTGGAAATTCAGTGGACAGTGCTATTTCCCTGCTTCATTCTAGAGCTGAGCAAATGAAGGCTTCGGGAAGGGAAGGGGCTGTTGAGTGGAGTGCAAGCTGGGTGGGTGGGGTGGGAGGGGTGACCTGAGCCCCATGTCCCTGGCATCCCAGCCTGGCCCTCAGGCCCGCATGCAGTGCCAGCTGCAGGACAGCCTGTTTCAGGAACTGGGCAACTACGGGCTGGTGGGGGTAGGGTGGGGTGGGAGGAGTGGGCTTCATCAGCAGAAGCTCAGGAAACAGGAGGCTTCTGGTGCACAGTCTCTCCAGGAAGCCCTGGGGCTCTTGGCTCTGCTCCCTCTTCTTTCTGCCCAGCTGAAAGGGAGGGGTTTTGGTGCCAAATCCCCAGCTCCAGGCTCAGTGGGGGCCTCTAATCCCCTCCTGGCTCAGGAACATGGTTCACCCAGGTCTGCTCACTCGCTGGAGGTGCCCTGAGAGAGGATTGGTGCAGGCTTGGGAACAGGGCACCTCGCGGCCCCAGGCCCACCCAGGGCAGGGCTGCAGGGCTGGCCACAGAGCGTGGGAAACAGGCATAGGGCTGGAGTGGACAGTACCTTCTGTGAGTCAAGGGCTGCATTAACAGAGGTCCGGTGGGCAGAAGGAGGGAGGTGACAGGCCCCTGTGCCGCATGAGACCAGCCTCTAGCAACTTCGCTGTCTGAGCTCTTCTGGCCCTTAGTGTCTGCACAAGCGCCAGATTCTGGGCTGTATGGAGACAAAGCACATCCAACGAAAGCAGAAAAGCCTCCCTTCAGTCCTGGAAGCACATGCAGAAAGCAGAGGTTGTGGGCTCTGCTGGTCCTTTCTCGTCTACAAGAAGTTTCTTTTTTAACGAGATGAGCAGCATAGGAGGTGGGGGGTCTCCATTATACAAATGCTGCAACTGAGGCCTGAGAAGAGGGTTGTGGTTTATCTGGGGAGCTCAGATGATTCCAGGAAGAATCAGGCTTTCCCACTCTCAGGCTATCCCACGATACCATCCTGTCTTTGAGGCCTGTTCTCCCACATCTGACTGTGCATCCGTGGTAAGCAGTGCCTGAGGCTCAGGAGATGCTTAGGAGAGTCCTCTGAGCATTCCTGTGCTTCTGCAGGTGGACTGTGATCTCAGGTAGGTTAGAAAGAGCAGCCGCCCATCCCCCTCGAGACCCATCAGTATCAACCAGGGAGATGACTGGGTGGAGTGTGTGCACGCGTGCATGTACGTGTCTGCTGGGCGAGGAAGTGGAGGAGGAGGAGGAGGAGGAGCCTGCAGAGCGGCACTTGGCTGGATCCCCACCCTTGCCTGGCTCTGCTTTCATACTTCCTTCCCCTGCAGGCCTAGGGAGGCCACGCTGCACAGATGACCATCTGGCTGGCACTTTAGGACACGGCCCAGTGCTCACTCCCAACCGTCTCCTCCCTTCCTTCTCTGCTTCATTGGCTCCATGGACTCTGAAAGGAGTGCAGGACGAGGATGGAGGGGCAGTGGAGGTGACGAGCAGAGGGCTTACGTACAGGATTGACCCATGGCAGAGCTCTCCACCCTCACCGTGATTAGACTCTCTTTGAAGAGATCCCGTGTCTGTGTTGCCCCAGTCTTGAGGCCTGGGAGGCAGCAGGGTCACAGGGTGGGGGTATGCAGTGATGCTGTTCCCAGTGGGAAAACTTACTCCTGTGAGCACCCTGCATGGTTCCATAAATACCCCTGCCAAGAGCCAGTCAGGGGGACTGCAATTCAGCCCGTCTATCTATCCGTTACCTCATTCATTCCAGAAACCTTTTCTGATGTTTACAGCATGCTAGAACCTGTTCTAGGCCCTGGCAGGACCCCTATCACTACTTCAAGATGAATAAAGAGCCATTGGATTTGTTTAGAACCCACGTATGTTCCAGAGTTTTAAGAACTGACTACTGGGGAGGATGGGGATGCTTACTTTCAGGCATCATTAGAGCGACCTGCATAGGTTTGGGGTCAGAGGATACGGGAAGGGAGGTGGGTAAGAAGTGCTAGGAAGGAGGTAAGAACTGGGGGTGGGGCCAGAGTTCTGGGCCTGGATCCAGTGCCTTATACACTGTGTCCTGGCATGGTTGTCAGATTTAATATAAAGAAAAATGGAAAACAAAAATGGGACTCCCAAGTAAATGTATCGGTCAGACAAGCAGCAAAAATTATTTAGGATGAGTTTGTTCCTTGTAATATTTGGGGCTGACATATACTAAATTATTATTTGTTCCTTGTCTGAAATTAAGACTTAACTGGGCACCCTGTGTTGTGTCTGGCAATCCTGTGGTCTGGGCAAGGGAGTGGTAGATCCTCTCTAGACATATGTTGCTTCTTCAGCATCATGAAGGTAAAGGGGTGGAGCAATGAGAGCTGAGGATGCCCCACCTCCAAGGAGGGCAGACTCTGCCTTTGGTCCAGTGCCGCCTAATGGGCAGGACGAATGCCTTCAGAGTCTATGGACAAAAGGCTAGATGTTTGGTGAGTCAGACCTGCTCATTGGAACCCCCGTTTTCATCTCACCCTGATGCAATAGGTGAGCTGAGCAAACCATGGGCTGTTATTGTTTTGTCCAAACATGAGACAGCCCACAGAGGGAGAGTCCGTGATCCTCAGAGGTCCTGCTACAGAGAGGTCCTGCTACAGAGAGGTCCTGGACTGTTTGCCTCTCTCAGCGTTTTTCCTGATTCTAGTCCAACCCCACACTTAACTGCTGCAGAAGGAGGCCAGAGAGGGAAAGAGGATTGCCGTGGCCACACAGCATGTGGTGGGGAGCCAGAGGAAGCCCTCCAGCCACCTGACACGCTGCCCTAAGCAGCCTGGGCAAACACGCTCGTGGCCTGGCACAGCCTGAGCATGTTATCTCTGTGGCTGCAGGGCTTCTGCCCAAGAAGGCCTAACAGGGTCTAGGGGGCTCTGCCCAAAAGGTGAGTGACACATTTGTCTGAAGCCCGTCTGGCCTGGGGCGTTGCTAACCGCTTTGAGCATGAACAATTCCATATGTCCAACGGCTGATTAGCTGCACAGAGATGAGGAGGCGGAAAGATCATGAATAAAGAGTCCACATTAACCAAAGATCCAGCGATAGAGGCCCAGCTGAAAGAAATTAAAAAGACTATTTTCAAACACTGCCCTCCGATTGGGGAATTTTTCTAGCTGCTAGTGAGTGTGTTACAAATTTCAGACACTCATATATTGACAAAAACAAACAAATAAACAAAAGTTGAAATTCAGGAAGCCTCCTGGGTCTGATGGAATCTCAGTGATGTCTGCCCCACCCCAGGCTCCTGTTTTGGCTTTATTTATTTATTTATTCATGCAACCAACAATAATATCTGACAGCAAATTCTTCCCCAGTCTGGATGGTTTTCATCCATTGTTCCTTTGGAAAAATGTCTCTTTAAGCGTCTGCATGTTGGTGATCGTTAGGCGGAAGGAGCCTAGCAGAGTTTCCTTTATTTATTTATGTCCCTTTTGCTGAATTCTGATGAAGCGCAGGCAGGCAGGCAGCAGATATCTGCTTCTCAGGAAGATGGGGGGCCCTGGCTCCAGATTGGGGAGCGTGTGCAAGTTGTCAGAGCAGATGGAGAGTCCCTCTTTTCAGCAAGCTAGGGCTGCAGTGGGGTCCTCCAGCTCCCCCTGGGATGATCTCCCTAGTCTTGATGGGGTACCCCTGCCCTGTGAGTAGAATAGGGTGGGAGGGGTTAAGGATGAGAGCCTCACTGATACTGGGGTGCAAGGTGGAGGAGGGAGCATGTGATAGTAAGTCCAAAAGAAGCTGTTAAGGCTGGTGTAGGTCCTAGAACCGCATGCTCTGAAGGATGGTGGGATCCAGAGGCATTTAGCCTAAGGCAATGGTGGAGGAGTGGCTACAGGGGGAGCCAAGCCCCGTTTCATCTTGGCACCTTTGCAGGGCCATCTGGGGGCAAAGAGGAAAGACTGTCCTTAAGGAGTGTATGTCGTGCCAAAGATGGTAAAGAGGGGCCTCTTTCTACACTCAGATGATGTCACTATATTCAGAATCAGGTGAAAAGTTGAAAGGGCAGCCCTCTAAATGGAGTGAGATCCCTGTCCCTGGACAGGTGACTGGGAACATGTGAGTGTGTGTTTATTGTGCATGTAACATGTGCTGGGTTCTGGGAGGATCCTTGGTATGGCTGGACCCTCCTGAAGGCCTCTAGTTTGTCCATGTGGGTTTTTGCGCTTTTGTATCTTGAATGGGAGGCTGAGGTGGAGGTCAGGCTGGGTAAACCTTGAAAAACTGGCAGAGCCAGGAGGCAAATCCTTGCTTTCTGTGGGACAAGCTGCTGCCCAGGAAGAGCCTGCTCCATGGAGACGATGTGTGTGTATTTTTGGGGGAAGGCCTTGAATACGTAGGAGATGGGACAAGGAATCCCTTTCCAGCCCCAGAGGGGAGACTCAGAGGACCTGTAGAGGAAGTCTGGGGGTTACCTGTCCCCAGGTGATGGGTGAAGCATATGTCCATCTACTCTCTCTCCTCTCCTTGTTCAGCCTACAGTCAGTGGGGCTTTGTCCCTGACACGAGGCAGCCTGGCCAGTGGAAGGCTTTGGAATCTGACAGCCTGGGGCTTGGGGGTGGTTTCTCTATGTATCAGCTGGGGACATGGAGTGAGGAGCCCACTAGCCTCAGTGCTCACCCCCACCACAAAGCATCAAAGGTTCACTAGGCTGGATGTGGGCACTGCTGACTCTGATTTCACCTACCTTGCTTCTTTGCTCCTGTGGGATGGAGTCCCTGCCCCACCTGTGACTGTCCATGCCCCCAAGCCAGGGAAGCTTCTCCGGACAAGCATAGGGTCCCTCTCACTCCTGACAAAGCCAGGAATCTAGAACCCAAGTGGCAGCACAGACTGGAGCTGCTGAACGTCTTCTGAGGCTCTGGGTGAGGCATGTGGCCTGGCAAGGGCTCTTGAGCGGTGGGGGTGGGGGTGTTTAGTTCCAAGCGTCTGTAGCTCGCTTGCTTGGGCTTGAGTGCTCACTTAGCAGCTGGGGGAGGAGGTGTAGCCCTGTCAGCCCGGACCAGGCACACATGAACCCTCTGGTCTCAGGGAGAAACCTGGGCGTGACTTGTTCTGCTCTGCAGTGTCCTATGGCGGCATCAGCCTCAGCCACAGCCTCTGCCACGGCAGCTGCCACGTGCTGGACAATTTGTTGTGGACCTCGTGTGTGCTAGCTCATCCAGCTGCTGCCTGCACACATGAGGGGTGGGGCGGCGTGGGGGACAAACCCCGAGTCCACTCCCCCAGCTCCTCACTGTGCAGGCGGAGAAGGTCTGCCTTCCGTCGAGCAGAGCATCTGTCTCCTTTTAGCTTCGGCACTTTTATCTTGCCTTTGTCCCATGGGCCCCTCTGCTTGGGGACAGGCCACTAGGGGTTTAAAATCAGGCCCAGCATTCTTTCTGCCCCAATCCTGCCATCCTGCTCCCTGATGGCCCTTTTGCAGGGTCCGTACATGCCTCTCCCCATCCCCTTACCTGACTCTAGCTTCTTTTCCAGGACTTGGCACATGACAGAGGGCCCCATTCCTTGGTGGCAGACCCGTGCTGAAGTCCAGCCATGCCCCAGGACTGCCCAATCCAGAAGGAAACTCACAGTCAGTGTCATTCCCTGACCCCGCTTCCCCATTCCCAGACTACTGTGGAGTGACTCTTTTTTAGAGTAGGAAGGCACATTTATTTCCTTTCCAGGAAAACCAGGAAGTGATCTTGGAGACACAGAGTGTTCAAGTAACTTGTCGTACAGCACTTAGTAATCAAGCCAGCCTTGGAAACCCAGACTCTGACCTCTGACCCTGGATTTCCTTCCCCAAGAACCTCAGTGGTGACCAGCTGGCTTATCAGGCTGGGAAAGGGTCCATGGCTGACATGATTGATGACAGTGCTGTGTCCATTGTGGGCTGTCCTGGTTGAAAACACAGAAGTCACCCCTTGACCACTGGGCCTTCTCTGGGCCACAGACACACTGGGCCTTTGTCCACCTGGCCGGGGCCTAAAGTGAATATGGAAATCAGCTTACAGCCGCCCCTGAAGGCCCCGCAGCCCAGCAGAGCTTGTCTAAGAAGGAGAGAAAAAGCAGACACAGCTCCGCAATCGCCCCCGCCCAGAGGAAGCCTGGATCACTCAGTGCAGCAGATGTGGGAACCGTCTGAATTGTCAGAAATGTTTCCAAAGTTGTATCAATCTGGCCTGGTAGCCTGGGGACTGGCAGAGGCACCTGCGGGAGGGGCCGGCTGTCTCCCCTGGGTCAAGTGAGGCACGTGGCCCTGTGAGCTCCACGTCCTCTTTCATCATTACAGCCCCTCGTGGAAGTACTATCTCTTTCTTTCTTTTCTTTTTGTAAGGAAACCCTTCAGAGCTCTGCCTTTGCGAGAAGCTCTAGAAATAACTTGCTGGGAAACATTTCCGTCTGATACTTACCACCTACAGAGAAAATGGTCCATACGTCAAGCAGTTTGGCATTGGGAGCAGCTCAGAGGGCAGTGTGGTGTGTAGGATGCAGGGTGCCTAGGGCTTGGGAGCAGACACAGGCGGCGGCAGTTAGAGCTCCTGGGTGCTGATCACCTATTGCCGAGTGACCTTAGGAGAGCTTGGCGCCTCCAGGCTTTGAGCTCCTTGCTGGTAAATGAGGCTGGTCACATGTGAATTTGTCCTCAAGGAGGTCTAGTAGGGACATAGATTGGCTGGCCTGGGCAGAGTGAAGGATCAGCCCTGGGGGGCTTCTGGGAGCAGATTCCTCTTATTTTGTCCTGTTGCCAATCCATGTGTTCTCTTGAACTTGGTGATCTGGTATTAGGAGAGAAAGCCAGTGATGTGCTAAGTCAAGCTAGCACCCTTATTGCTAAGCTGGGTAAACCGAGGCCCTGAGTGTTGGGGAGGGGTGGTATGTGTCTACGTCCAAGGCTATAGAAAGGGAAGTGGCCGAGTCGGGCCTGACCAGTGGGTTTCCTGGACTCTGCCTGTGAGACTGCTAGGCCTGGGGATGGCCAGAGGAGTCCAGAATGTTTTGCCTCCTTGGTCTGCCCTCTGTATTTCCCTATAAAACTGACCAGAGCACTGGGGTCAGCTGGACATCAAAGAGGGGGCTCCCAGGGGTCTCCTGGACACCTGGGAGAGGAGGAAGAAACCCAGCTCTGTCTATCTAGGTTGTGGCGTGGCTCAGGTGTCATTACTTCCTGGGCTTTACCTGCCTCATCTGTGAAATGGGGGCATGGCTTCAACCTCCTAGGTCTGTTGTGTTGATCGATCATTCACTGAACAGGTTAGAGAGTGTTGTCTAGTGTCTGGTGCTGCTCAAGAAAGGGGAGTGGGTGTGATTGGTAGAGGATCTGCTTCCTCTGTCCTCAGGAAGCGCCCTCTTTTGTGGAGTAGGCAGCCAAAACACAAGCAAAAGAGGAATAAACAGGACCTGCTCGCGTCGAGATCATGGTACAACAAAGCAGGGCCAACATTGGTGGGTTGCCTGGGGTGGGGTAGGAGCCCTTTGGGGATGTGGGAAGCAGGGCTGCACAGTGCGTCCTTGGAATCTGCAGGCACCGAGGTCCTGAGGCAGGAGTGAGGCCAGCGGCTGGTGTCCTGTGGGAGGAGGGAGGGAGGGGGAGGAGGAGGAGTTGGGTGTGAGAACTGAGCTGGCCCGGCCAGCAGTGTGTGCTCAAAGGTGCCCAGGCCGCATCTGACACCAAGGACACTAAGGGGGCCTTCACATGTGACCCACACCTGGCAAGCCCAGGTAGGAGTCTGCCAGCACAGGCTGGCATGTGGCCTCTCTCAGAGCACAGAGGTCCAGTCTGGGCCTGGAGGGAAGATAGGAGCTGCTGGTTGAGCATTGCTGGGGGCCTGAAAGGTCTCAGTCTGCTTCTGGTGGATGGAGGGAAGGATTAGGGAGGATAGAGCAGAGCTGGTGGGGCTCAAGGATAGGGGAGGAGAATGGCTGCAGTCAGCTTTTCTTGGAGCTCCTTGGACACAACAGGCGTTCTGGGGGTCGGGGGGCCACCAGGTCCCAGGAGGTGCCATTGCAAAGGGAGGAGAGAAACCTACAGAATAGAGCTGCTTGTTTGGATCAGCAGTTCTGAAAGTCCTCTCTGCTGAGCACCCATTCCCTGCATGGGGCAAGAGCCATGTCCTAGCTGAGCAACCACTGAGCCCGCCTTCCTAACACATCCCCCTCCCTCTTTCTTTATCAGGGTTTGCTGCTGCTGCTGGGGAGTCCCTAAGTTGTGTCCAACTCTTTGTAACCCTGTGGACTGTAGTCTGCCAGGTTTCTCTGTCTGTGGGATTTCCCAGGCAAGAATAAGGAGCAGATTGCCATTTCCTTCCCTAGGGGATCTTCTTGACCCAGGGATTGAACCTGTATCTCCTGCTTGGCAGGTGGATTCTTTACCAATGACCCACTTGGGAAGGCCTTATCAGGGTTTGCACAAATATAAACCTTTTATGGGTTTCGGATGAGGCAGGTTCAAGCCCCAGCCTCTGTCACAAGGAGTAAGCCATAATAAGTCTAAGCTACAAGTTTGCAAACTTTGTTCACGTGCCCTTTGTCTCGGTGACTTTCTTTTTCACAGTGTCCCTGCTTACAGATTAGCCAAATGCACAAACAATCTGTGTGTGCTTAGTTGCTCAGTAGTGTCTGACTCTGCGACCCCCATGGACTATAGCCCAGCAGGCTCTCCTGTCCATGGGATTTCCCAGGCAAGAATATTGGAGTGGGTTGCCATTTCCTTCTCTGGGAAATCGTCCCGATCCAGAGAGCACACCCGCGTCTCCTGCATTGGCAGGTGGAATTTTTTTTTTTTTTAACCAATACACCATGTGGGAGGTACCAAAACCAATATACATGAAAAGAAAAATTAATCATGTAGATTTATTTTTAAATGACCACAGTTACGTGCTGAGGGGATAGGTGCACCTGTTGGGCACTGCACAACATCTCAAACTTTGAATCTGGCTTGGATATCACCACCCTCCTTTTCCATGCCACGTTGTTTTTCATTCGGGGCTTGAATGTTATCATGGCAACCACCAAAAATTGCTTCTCAAGGCTGTACCTTCACTGGTGGAATGCAGTGTGTATTCATGTGGAAACTATGAAGTAGTGTGAACTGGTAGCTTATGTGGTGGCCAGTATCACTGTGTTTCCCTTAAAAATTTAAAATACCCTGCAGCACTCCTGAACTCTTTTTCAAAGGTGTTCTGTGAACAGTGGCACTAAAGCAACCAGCCATTGGTTTGGGCAGGAGCACGTGTCACGACTCTGGCCAAGGAGAAGGGAGGTCTTGGCAGGTTTGTGGGAAAGGCTTGCTGCTGCTGCTGCTGCTGCTATGAAGTTACTTCAGTTGTGTCTGACTCTGTGCGACCCCATAGATGGCAGCCCACCAGGCTCCCCCATCCCTGGGATTCTCCAGGCAAGAGTACTGGAGTGGGGTGCCATTGTCTTCTCCAATGCATGAAAGCAAAAAGTGAAAGCGAAAACAGTCATGTCTGACTCTTAGCGACCCCATGGACTGCAGCCCACCAGGCTCCAGTCTATGGGATTCTCCAGGCAAAATTACTGGAGTGGGGTGCCATTGCCTTCTCCGGGGAAAGGCTTGCCTTTCTCATAAACACACTTGGGCAGGAAATGTCTCCCTCCGCTGCTGGCGGGTATAGTGTCTGCCCCCTGGGAGTTCTGGACTTGCAGCTGTCCTCTTGGTCCTGTGAGGGGAGCTTCCCCAAGGAGAACACCCTGAGGATGGTGGAGGAGGAAGATGGAGGGGCTCTGGCTTTGGGATATTGCTTGGCGCCCACTCCTGGGTAGCCTAGTGCATGCGTGATTACCTTCCCAGAGAGTTTAACCTGTTTACAACTGGATTTCCTATCACTTGAAGCCAGAAAGCTTCCTTCCTGATACCCCAGTGGAAGATGCTTGGAAAACACTGTCCATTCTCCCCTCTGCTTGGGGTCACTTATCCAAGTGTCTGATAAATCCCACAATTCTCTGCTTACTTTTGTTCAGCATAGAGTTTGGCAGCTTTACTTGACCGAGGACACTTTCCCCCCATATACCTAATTTCCGTCTCGTAGGACACTTGTGTGCCAAGAAACACACTTTTCAAAGGAATGCCTTAGACCCCTCCTCACAGCCTCACAGCCCCGCCCATCCCGGAAGCCCTTACACAGATTCCCACCTGAGAGGCAGCCAGGACCCACATGTGTTTTCTGTTCAACGAGGGAGTCTAAATGAAGCCAGATGTACCTGGGCAGCCCAGAGGCCGAAGAAGCAGTGACTTCACGTCCTAGCTATGCGGGGATTCGTTTGCGAGGAAGCTCCCAAGGAGGGGTGGGAACTCGCCACCGGTCTGCTAATGTATTCAGCAGAAATGCCCCCGTGGGCTGTGCAAGACTGTTGGGTGTACAAGTGCCATGTCCGTGACCGGCACTCGCCGGACCACTGTCCCCGGCCTCTGTAGGTATGCCATCTGTGTCTGTGACTGCTGTGTGCACGAAGACGGTCCTGTGATCGTGGTGTCTGTTGGCACTGTGTGCGTGACCCCTGGGGCCATGATTGCTGTCCCATGACCCCTGTACCCTTGACCACACTGACTGTGATCACAGGGGCTGTGACTGCTCTGTGTCCTCTGTGCCCATGATTGCTGTGTACACAGTCAGATCCTCCGCCCCTCCCCCCCACAACAAGGTCCCAGTCTTGCTCTCATCTGCCTGCTCAGCCCTCTGGGGCCCAGCCCTATTAACTCCCTGTTCCCGCTCCTGCTGCAGGCCTGGCACCCCTGGCCCAGCAGTAGGAGGACTACGCTGACCACTAGGTGTGGGGCTCAGGCCATTCCCTCCCCACTCTGGGGCCCAGAGATGATCCAGTGTAGTGGTTTTTAAAAGGCATCCCCTGGGACCTGTGGGGTTCTGAGGGAGCCCCCTAGGAAGTGTGCCCCTGATTCAAGCAGAACAGCTCTCTATTTAGCTTTTTGGTCCACTGGGTTCCCATGTAGGAGTTCATTGGGAGAAAGGCTTTGTGGCAGGAAAAAAAAACAGCCTAAAAGTGCTGATGTTTTCCAGCCCTGCATTCTGCAGAGGAGGGGACTGGGGCCTCTCCTCCCAGCACTGCTCTGGGATCCCTGGAGGGAGAGCCAGACCAGAGTGGAAGGGGCTGAGTCACGGCGGGGGAGTGCGGGACAGCCTGCCCAGGGGCTGTGGTTCATTCTCCCTGTTGGCTTTGCCTGCTGAGACCCAGGAGAAAACGTCCTGGAAATAGCGATGTGGCCGGGAGCCTTACGAAGCCTGCTTCTCCAACTCTGGGTTGGGTTGTTGTTGAGGAACCAGGAGGCAGGCAGCCCACCTGGAAGGCGCAGTGTGTTCTGTTTGCTCTGCAAAGTGCAGGGCCGCTTCAGCCACCCACCCTGGGCAAGGCACCTTTGCATGAGAGCTCGGCTCTCGCTCCTCCTAGCTGCCCGAGCTGGGTCTCAGCCTGGCCGTTGGTGTGGGTTGAGCACTGGGCACTTCAGAGAGGGCCGTGTAGGACCACTGCTCCAACAGGTGTGGTGGGCACAGTGCCTGGGACCCACGGTACTCTCATGCACTCCTAAAAATGCTCAAATTTCTTTTAAAATCAGAAGAAAAAAGCTTTTAGGTTGAAGAAAATCTTTTAGTATATCATGTTAATATATGATATCTTTGTAGCAATGAATTGTAAAATAGTATAATATCAACATCTATTATTAATATATTAATACTAATATATACTAATATATTAATACATCGATTAATAATATGTTAATACTAATTACATACAAGTATATGTAATTAGTGGGCTTCCCTTGTGGCTCAGTGGTAAAGAATCTGCCTGCCACTGCAGACAGCAGTTTCAGTCCCTGGGTCGGTAAGATTCCTTGGAGAAGGGAATGGCTCCATGGGGTTGCAAAAGAGTCAGACATGACTTAGCAACTAAACAACAATAACGAATATAATTAAGATGAATACATTTATTATACATATAAATATAGAGATATAGATTTCCATAGGAAAAGGCCCACAAAGAGACACAAGTTGTCATGCATCACGGTATGTCCCTGGGTGAGTTGAGAGTGGCCTTCAGATCCTGCACCAGTTGCTAGAATGGCATCACAGATGCCGCTGACTGGGTGGCTTAAGTGACAGGCGTCTCGTTCCTCCCGCTTTGGGAGGCCGGGAGTCTGAGCTCAAGGTGTCGGCACAGTGGCTCCTTACAAAGCCTCTCTCCCTGGCTTGCGGACGGCTGCCTTCTCCCTGCGTCTTCACGTGGCCTTCCCTGTGGCCTCTCTGTCCTAGTCATCTCTTCTTATAAGGACATCAGTTATTCTGGTTAGGACTGGGGCCCACCCTGATGTCCACGTTTTAGCTAATTTACCTCTTTAAAGATCCATCTACAAACATGGTCCCTTATGAAGTACTGGGGATTAGGACTTCAACTCTAAATGTAATATATATGTGCTTAGCTGTGACCGACTCTTTGAGACCCCAAGGACTGTGGCCCTCCAGGCTCCTCTGTCCAGGCAAGAAAACTAAATGTGAGGGGGAACACAATTCAGTCCTTAACAGTCTTCTCCCTTGAGCGTAGGCTCTTTTCCTTGCTACTGCCTTCCTTCCTTCCCTGCCACCTCTCTCCCTCTGTCCCTCCTTTCCTTGCTCTTACTCTCTTTCATAAAGAGAAGGGCTCTCAGAATTTACAGGGAATCCCCTGGCCCAGCAGTAGGAGGACTACGCTGACCACTAGGTGTGGGGCTCAGGCCATTCCCTCCCCACTCTGGGGCCCAGAGATGATCCAGTGTAGTGGTTTTTAAAAGGCATCCCCTGGGACCTGTGGGGTTCTGAGGGAGCCCCCTAGGAAGTGTGCCCCTGATTCAAGCAGAACAGCTCTCTATTTAGCTTTTTGGTCCACTGGGTTCCCATGTAGGAGTTCATTGGGAGAAAGGCTTTGTGGCAGGAAAAAAAAACAGCCTAAAAGTGCTGATGTTTTCCAGCCCTGCATTCTGCAGAGGAGGGGACTGGGGCCTCTCCTCCCAGCACTGCTCTGGGATCCCTGGAGGGAGAGCCAGACCAGAGTGGAAGGGGCTGAGTCACGGCGGGGGAGTGCGGGACAGCCTGCCCAGGGGCTGTGGTTCATTCTCCCTGTTGGCTTTGCCTGCTGAGACCCAGGAGAAAACGTCCTGGAAATAGCGATGTGGCCGGGAGCCTTACGAAGCCTGCTTCTCCAACTCTGGGTTGGGTTGTTGTTGAGGAACCAGGAGGCAGGCAGCCCACCTGGAAGGCGCAGTGTGTTCTGTTTGCTCTGCGAAGTGCAGGGCCGCTTCAGCCACCCACCCTGGGCAAGGCACCTTTGCATGAGAGCTCGGCTCTCGCTCCTCCTAGCTGCCCGAGCTGGGTCTCAGCCTGGCCGTTGGTGTGGGTTGAGCACTGGGCACTTCAGAGAGGGCCGTGTAGGACCACTGCTCCAACAGGTGTGGTGGGCACAGTGCCTGGGACCCACGGTACTCTCATGCACTCCTAAAAATGCTCAAATTTCTTTTAAAATCAGAAGAAAAAAGCTTTTAGGTTGAAGAAAATCTTTTAGTATATCATGTTAATATATGATATCTTTGTAGCAATGAATTGTAAAATAGTATAATATCAACATCTATTATTAATATATTAATACTAATATATACTAATATATTAATACATCGATTAATAATATGTTAATACTAATTACATACAAGTATATGTAATTAGTGGGCTTCCCTTGTGGCTCAGTGGTAAAGAATCTGCCTGCCACTGCAGACAGCAGTTTCAGTCCCTGGGTCGGTAAGATTCCTTGGAGAAGGGAATGGCTCCATGGGGTTGCAAAAGAGTCAGACATGACTTAGCAACTAAACAACAATAACGAATATAATTAAGATGAATACATTTATTATACATATAAATATAGAGATATAGATTTCCATAGGAAAAGGCCCACAAAGAGACACAAGTGTCATGCATCACGGTATGTCCCTGGGTGAGTTGAGAGTGGCCTTCAGATCCTGCACCAGTTGCTAGAATGGCATCACAGATGCCGCTGACTGGGTGGCTTAAGTGACAGGCGTCTCGTTCCTCCCGCTTTGGGAGGCCGGGAGTCTGAGCTCAAGGTGTCGGCACAGTGGCTCCTTACAAAGCCTCTCTCCCTGGCTTGCGGACGGCTGCCTTCTCCCTGCGTCTTCACGTGGCCTTCCCTGTGGCCTCTCTGTCCTAGTCATCTCTTCTTATAAGGACATCAGTTATTCTGGTTAGGACTGGGGCCCACCCTGATGTCCACGTTTTAGCTAATTTACCTCTTTAAAGATCCATCTACAAACATGGTCCCTTATGAAGTACTGGGGATTAGGACTTCAACTCTAAATGTAATATATATGTGCTTAGCTGTGACCGACTCTTTGAGACCCCAAGGACTGTGGCCCTCCAGGCTCCTCTGTCCAGGCAAGAAAACTAAATGTGAGGGGGAACACAATTCAGTCCTTAACAGTCTTCTCCCTTGAGCGTAGGCTCTTTTCCTTGCTACTGCCTTCCTTCCTTCCCTGCCACCTCTCTCCCTCTGTCCCTCCTTTCCTTGCTCTTACTCTCTTTCATAAAGAGAAGGGCTCTCAGAATTTACAGGGAAAGATACGAACCACCCACAAGTGACCAAGGGGTGGTTTCCTTTGATGTGAGTGTGGCATTGGCTTATGTACTGTTTTTTCCCTACATGTTGGGTTACCTTTAACATTTTCATTATATTTTTATACATTTGATCTATGTGATATTATAATTTAAAATAAATATGTATTTGGTCTTTGTCAAAAAAGCGAAGGGCTCTCAGGAAGACACGCCCTGCTTAAGAGACATCTGCTCTCACGTGGAGCCCTTCCTTGTCCCTGGTTCCCTCTGCAGGGTGTGGGTCCTGGTGCTCTCCAGCGCTGGACTCTGGGCAGCTTGAAGCTGCTTGAAGGGGCACAGAGGGCACATAGGTGCCATAGGGGGACTTTGGTGCTTCCTCTATTTTTGGATGCCAGGATTTGGTCCAACTACGCTCATGGTGTGCAGTGTTAGAACGCTGGATTTCTGGGAGATGGTCTTGAATGCTTAGTGTCCACTTATATGGGCTTTCTCTCCCCCAACAAGACCCTGATGTTAGAGAACCCCTCCCCAGCAGCTCCAGTGTTCTCCACCCCATCCTAGCCATTGGGATAGATGGTTGGAGGGGTCTTGATATTAAAATGGCTCTGTTTCCTTAGGGTTGAGAAAGTAGAGGATCCAAACAAGTCTTAGTCCCCTGAATGCTGGGAATCCTTGATGTTTTAACTAGGATTTTATCATGAAAAGGGAATTGGAAACCAGGGCAAGGACCCCTAACCACGCCTGTCTCAGGGTCATGGGAGAGAGCTGCTCTGCTGCCCTTGAAAAGTTAGTGTTACTTTCAAGGGCTTCCCTGGTGGCTCAGATGGTAAAGAATCTGCCTATAATACAGGAGACCTGGGTTCTGTTCCTAGGTTGGGAAGATCCCCTGGAGAAGGGAGTAGCAACTCACTCCAGTGTTCTTGCCTGGAGAATTCCATGGACAGTGGAGCCTGGTGGGGTACAGTCCAGGGAATCACAAAGAATTGGACACGGCTGAGCCTGTAACACTTTCAAGTGTGGGTGTTTATGTGAACTTTGTGAAACTGGGCTTTATTTTTAAATGGGTCTTCCTGATGTTAATCTAACAATGAGGAAGAAGAGAGAGAGAAGGAGGAGGAGAAGGAGGAGGAGGGGAAGGGGAGGGAGCTGTGGAGGCAGGACCAGGCAGTGCTGGGTCTCTGAGCTGGATTCCCTTTTGTTCTGCCCTGCGATGTGGTGGCTTTGCCTCCTCTGGGGTCTTCAATCCTGACAGGACCCCCAGCATGTCTCAGTGGTTTTGCCCTCCTGGATGTGCTCCGACACGCTGGTGGGTCTTATGATCTAATGTCAGATTCAGGACGTGGGCTGCAGTCATTCTAGGGCCAGGACCCAACCAGAGAGCAGTGGCGTAGGAGGAAAGGAGCTGGTGGGCTTCTATCAGGCACCCCACTCTGCCTGGGCGAAGAGCCAGACTGGGGGACTTAAGGTCTAGGGTTCAGCTCCTCCACAGAGAACCACTTCACATGGGGCTTTGGGCAGATCTCTTCCCTCAGTGGAACTCAGACTCCCCATCTTCTAAATGAGGGAGCCAGGTCTGATGTGTCCATTGGTGCCCTCTAGATACTAGCCACTGGGGGAAGAGCTGAGGATGCACAAAGACAGGAAGATGAGCCCTCAGCCTTCCTGCAGGCAGGTAACCTGCTGCAAACCAGGCACGTTCACTTACTCATTTTCCCTCCTGAAATATATTTCTTTTATATTTTTCTCATTATGAAAGCAGTTCATGCTTATTATTTAAAAGATATATATCGGAACCTCAGCTAAGGAAAACAAAGGCAGAAATGATCCCCATAAATCTCACCTGCCCAGAGACAGCCAATGTTCGTGCTGTGGTATATATTCTTCCAGACCATTTCCTATGACTATGGACATGCATACTTAAAGGCAGACCCAAAGAGGATCCTATGTACTGTTTATCTTGCTCACAACCACTCTGTGAGTTGGTTAGTGTCTTTATTTTCACCTTAGAGACGGAGAAATAGAGATTCAAAGAAGTGGGGTCACTTTCTCAAGGTCATAGAACTGTGATGCAGCAGCTGGACAGGTTGATAGCGAGTCCAAACATCGATGTCTAAGAGGGAGCCAGGCAGGCAACCACACTCTAGAAAGGGGAGAGCTGGGTGTATCTGAACGTGGCAATGTCTGTCATAGGATATGAAGAGGGATGGAAAGAAGAGATGGGTCAGTGGTGTGACTGAAGGAAGGGATGGGAGAATGAGGAGAGAGGTAATCGAGTGAAAGGAAAAATGAAGGAGTGTATCAGCCAGTGACTGACTGAATGAATGAATAATGGATGTGTGGCCTGAAGGATGGAGCCCAGAGTGGGTGAGAGGTGAGTGGATGGGCAGAAGTGAGGATGGAGAAGCGAGGAGGGAGGGCATTGGGTCTATTTGGTTTGGAAGGGCACCAAGCAAAGTTTCTCCCCTTTTCTTCCCCTTAACCACTTCCAGTCTGGCTGCATTTATCCTGAGAATCTCACCGACTGGCCCCTTGAGAGGCTTTTGCAAAAGCATCCTTTCCAGGGCTGGAGCACAGGGCAGAGAGGGATTGCCCTTCCTTCTCTCTGATGGCAGCACATAGCGTTGAACAACCTTGCAACCTTGTCATCTGAGGCTGATGACGTCTGTGCCTGGCCCCTGCAGAGAGGGATGAAGGCTGCTTCCATGCTGTGGGCCCCCTTGGGTGCCCCAGAAATGCCCTTTCCCTACCACTATCTCCGGGATGCTCAGAATCCACCAGGGAGGATTGCCATGTGGCTTAAGCCTTGTCCTCTAAGAAGTCTTCTTTTAAAAGAAGGAAGCCTGTAAATAATCCTGCTCCTAACCACTGAAGGGCAATCATGTGTGGGGCATGTGTGGGCTGCCAGGGAAAGACTCAGTGTGAGCCCTTGAGGAGGAACCTGGGCATGGATGCAGGGGAGTTACAGGATGACCTTGGGCAAGCTCCTTCCTCCTTCTTTGGACTTCAGTTTCCCCACCAGTAAAAGGGAAGGAATTTGGACAAATCATATTTTATTCAAGAGTGGACATGAGCTGGTGGTGGCGGCGGTGGTGTTTAGTCACTCAGTCATGTCCAACTATTTGTGACCCCATGGACTGTAGTGCAACAGTCTCTCCATCCATGGGATTTCCCAGGCAAGAATACTGGAGTGGGTTGCCATTTCCTTCCCCAGGGCATCTTCCCAACCCAGGGATTGAACCTGCATCTCCTGCATTTGCAGGTGGGTTCTTTACCTCTGAGCCACCTGGGCACGAGATACTGGGAGATTAATATGGTTAATTGGTTTGATGGCTAGAGGGGAGCTGTATGGCATGACTTTTGTCTTCCTATGCAGGAAGTAGTCCTGCCTTGGAGATTTTGAGGTTGGTCTTTTGGTGGATGAAGCCCAACTGCTGGGTCTAGATGAAAGGATTGGTGAGAATCACGTGGATCCTGTCTGTGGATGCTCTCACCTGGGTTTGCTGCTGAACAGAAAGTGAGCAGTGCTGAGGGTGGACCCAGAGCAGGATGCAGGAGTGAGCATGGGTCCCTGTGCATCCTTACTTTGGAAGTGTGCCCGAAACACACAACTCAGCATGTCCTGGGGGAATCTGCCAGGCCTGAGGAGCCCAGAATTGCAGGCTCATTGCCTTTTCTATAGACTCACTACTCAAGTACAAAATACTTCCAGAAAAGGTCATGAATAGCCAGTGTCCACCTCGATGGGATCTCAGAGTGAATGCATCTGTGTAACCAGTTCTGAGATCCAGAAACGGAATGCGTCCAGCATCCCAGGACCTCGGTGCTCCTTCGTTTCTGGCCTCAGTGTGAAACTGGGAGCTGTAACTCGGCTGTTGGGTCTGGTTGTACTCAACTCCTCCCCACTGTTGTTGGTGCCCCCTGTGTGTCGCTGCCATTTAGGCCTTAGGCTGATGTCAGTGGCCCACGGTCTACCTGTCACCTGTAAGGCAATGCCTTGCTGGTCTGTAGATGTATTCTTCTGCCTCCTACCTTTGACTGCATCTTCAAGCTCACAGGAGGCCTGAGCATGTCTATCGCGGGCAGCAAAACTGTTAGAGGGAGGAGACAAAGGCCAGAACCATGAGCCTGATACACTAAAACCAGATTAGTAACACCCGTGGGGGATGAAGAGTGGAGCAGAGGGTTGGAGGAGAACATAGCTGCCCTTAGGTCTGGAATAAGCTGGTCTGGGCTTCAGTACCACCACAGAGGGGAGTGGCTAGGGCTCCGTGATCGTGCAGCGGAAGACATCACCTGGATGTCAGACTTCCGGCCACCTAGTAAAGACAGGTGTGTGTGGGACAGGATGAGTAGGGTGGAGGACAGGCACAAGGTACTGTGGCCCGGAGTATAGATGGCTGCAGGACACTGAGGCAGTCAGATGGTTAGGACCTGTGCCTGGACAGATGATGGGAAAGCAAAGAGAAGAACTGGAAACTGGGTGGCCGAGGTGCATCAGCTCCAGAAATGGGAGCTCCTGGTGGAGGTCACGCAAGCAGGCCCCCTTCTCCTTCCCTTTTAGCCCTTCCATGCCTGGCAGGCTGGTGGGCAGTGTCCATGAAAACAGATGACATACCTCCTAGGGGGACTTTCATGACCTGCATACCAGGAGGGGACCGTGTCCCTCCCACTTGCCCACCTGATGGGGCCTCCTGGGGCTGCCAGGTCCTACTGGCTGCCAGGTGGCTGCAGGGTCTGGGCTGTAGCTCTGCAGGGTGTGCAGAAGGAGGCAGCATCGAGCCCATTAGCTCTGTGCTGATTTCTGGAGAGCAAGCAAGGGGATTATCTGGCTGCTTTGCTGCCTCCTGACTTCCCAAGACCACCCCTTTGGGACTGGATCCAAGAAGTCAGCGATACCGTCATTAGACTTGAGGTGTCGGCAGTCTTTCCCTCCCCCTCCTCCGTGAGCCTGGGTGAGAGGCAGGGGACTGGGCTGGCAGCTCTAGCTTCTAGCCTGACCTCTGCTTTTGCTCCCAGTGTGGCCAGGGGCATGCCCTGCCTCCTTCCACAGCCTTCATATCAGTAGAACCAGGGTGAGTGCCCATCCCTCCAGGGTCCTTCTAGGTCCTGCCCTCCAACAGGTGACACTGGGACCAAAGACAGCTGGTTCTGCCCCAAATGGGCCAACTGGGGCTCACTCCCACATCCACTCGGGTCCCCTCTCCCTCCTTGCTGTGGATGGAGGCTGCAATGGCTGTGACTTGTCCTCAGTAGAAAATGTCAGCCAGGAGAGAAGTGTTAGCAATCACCTGCCAAGCACAAGTTGAGCTGACTAGTGGTAGCCCGTTCTGGGATGATGGGGTGAGGTGGGGAGGGGGGCAAAATGCCCAGGAGAGGGAGAGGCACAGGGGTACTTTCTGTGACCGTAAGGGCAGTAGGCACCACTTGCCAAGGGTCGCTTCACCTGCACCAGGCATGGCACCAAGGACTTGGCATCACACCGCATCTCACTTCATCCACAGCACGTGGGACCCAATGAGGACAGAGTCCCTGGCTCAGGGAGTTGGGAGGTGGAGTGAGATTGCAGTGCCCTGAAGACACTGAGTGCTGCTCTCCTCTGGGTCCCCAGGAGGAAGACGGTGATGGAGGGAGTGCTCCGGGTTCCCAGCTCATCCCCAGCATGTGCCCTTCTGGATCTGCGTGTCTCTGACAGTCGTGGGGGATGGTTCTGAAACTGGAGTGAGGTTCAGTGGGCGGGAACCTCAGTCAGATGCTCAGCGGAGCCAGAGATGGAATTTCCTGTAACAAGTGAATTTCTATTTCTGATTCTCATTCCATCAAGGGGGTACACGTAGGGCCCTGTGCATTTGCGGTCCTTCTCTTCCTTGGATATCTGAGTTGTTACACAGGTGGCGGGCTGAGTGGGACATCTGCCTTCCTGGATATGTCCTTCAGGCCACAGGGCCTCAGGTGTGCTCCCCGTGGGTGGCACTGAGATGTGGCGGGACAGCCTGTAAGCCGCCTGCAGCCTGGCAATGTCCTCAGCCACTTCCTCACCAGGCTCGGGCACTCACACTACCAACGTGCTGCTTCTGATATCCACTGGGGCGTGAAAACCTGTGAAGCTGCTTGAGGCCCCATCTGCCTAGACACATTCTACAGCCACATTTTCCAGACCTTTCCTCCTCCCCAGTTTTTCCTGGGCCCGAGAGCCCAGGCTTTCGTCTTCTTGATCCCATGGATCTCTGGGAATTTTGCTGCCTTCCTGGTGGGGGATGGGAGTGTGCCGGGCTCATCTGTCTGGGACCCAGTGATGACTGTGTTGATGTCACTCTTCAGCCTCCCTTCCCCTCTGTGTCCAGGGAGACCCAGGCAGAGGAGCTAGAAACTCACCGTGTATCCTCCCCCATAGCCTTTACCAGAGACCATCAGCCCTTCTAGCTTCCCAGTGGGATGGCTCTCTGGGTTCCAAACTAGAAAGAGCGGTCCAGTCTCTCTGTTTCCTCCAGCTCCCTCCTCTCTCAGAGGCAGTGAGACAGACCTCCAGGACTTAGGCAAAAATCTTCTAGCTGGAGACCACTGTCACCTCCTTCTCCTCCTGCTTTCAATCTTTCCCAGCATCAGGGTCTTTTCCAGTGAGATGGTGGCCAAAGTATTGGTGCTTCAGCTCCACCATCAGTCCTTCCAGTGAATACTCAGGGTTGATTTCGTTTAGGACTGACTGGTTTGATCTCCTTGCTGTCCAAGGGACTCTCAAGAGTCTTATCCAGCACTACAGTCCGAAGGCATCAATTCTTCGGTGCTCAGCCTTTTTTATTGTGCAGCTCTCACAACCATACATGACTAATGGAAAAGCCACAGCTTTGACTATACTACTGGACCTTTGTTGGCAAAGTGACATCTCTACTTTTTAATATGCTGTCTAGGTTTGTCATAGCTTTTCTTCCAAGGAGCAAGCATCTTTTAATTTCATGGCTGTGGTCACCGTCTGCAGCCTCATCATCTGGGAAGTTTTGTGTGGTTACTAAAACTGACCACCTTCTGGTGAAGTTCAGTGTCCTTCTGATTGTGGAGAAGGGATGGAGACACATGACGAGGCACTGGGGAGTGGACTTAGAAGGCAGAGGGGGAGCCCAGGCCTGCTTTCCATCTTGCCCCCAAACAACATCTCCCTGCATCTGTCTGCCTCATGGGTGCAGGGCACAGTGTCAGGTGAGAGGCCAGTCAAACACAGGTGTGATTCACCCCTGTCCCCTCCTCACAGTCCAGCTAAGGAAGGGTGGGCTATGCTGCCCCATAGACCCTCATGGGGCTGTTCCAAAAGTTGAGTCTGTGACATACCACATGCCATGCCTGGGGGCTGTTAGTAGATGTTATGGGAACAGAGGTTTCCATGGTCAAAGAGCCTGGGAAATACTGACTCAAATGGGGTTCAGTGTGTTTCCTATGCAAGGACCTTCAGAGTCTTCAATATACTTTGTGTTTGCTTATTCTCCCGAGGGGGCTATAAAATCTGGGCCAATTTCCTCCCTACCACCTCCTCCCCTCTGCAGTGCAAAGGGCATTTCGGGTCTGCAGCAGTACCCCTTTTGAGAAACAAGGCTCTGATGGCTGATAGAAAAGAACCCCTCCAAAGGACAACAGATAAAGATGCTGGGTTTGCATAGGAGATGGGGTTTTGGATCCAGGGAGGCAGCTCCTTGGCTGTGTGAATCCTGGGCTTGCAGGAGGCTTATTCTTGGAAGTGGGGACCTGAGTGGGAGAAAGTCTTGCAAAAAGCCTGTACCAACTGTGGAGGGCGGAGCCTTCAGGGGCAGTGGGTGTGAACAAGACACAGCCCATCTGGCTGAAGCTGCCTAGCAGGCCTAAAATGGAGAACAGATGCCTTGGGTTGGAAAAGGGGCTAGATCACTTCTTCCAGCTTGGGTCTGATCACAGCAGAATTTGGAACTTAAGTGTGGGCATCCATTTAGAGGCACCTTGCTACTGATTTCCTGTGACTCACTGGGTTCAGATATGAAGGTGAAGAGTGCCTGGCCAAGAACCTCTCTGCAAAACCTCAGGCTCTGGACCTCTGCTTTGTAGGGCAGCTGCCCCTAAATACTCCTTCTATTCTCTCTGACATCCTCAGACTCCAAAGAGTCTCTGCTTTTGCTCGAAAGCCAGGAGACAAGAGGAAGCAGAAGCACCTCTTTTCGATCTGAAAAAACCTGGATGCAGCTGAGAAAGCAAAACTGTTAATTAAAACCAATCTGGGCTCTTGCCAAGTGGGAGAATGAGACTCGGGACCGGGAGCCTCGGCAATAGGAAGGAACGGGGTGGTAGTGGGTTATTTATAATCCGCTTCTGGCAGTGTCTGCGCCCTCTTTCAGCTCAAGGAAATGCTCCCATCCTCGAGACAGACATCTGATCATTATAATTTTGTGTTTGAAGACAGTTTTAGCCTCCTGCAGACACATAAAATCTGCATCCGCCACCCAGGATGGGGGACATAAAAGTTCTTGAAGAGGGCCGTGGCCCTCCTGGGATGGCCAGAGCATCTCCGTCTCTGGCACAGGGGCTGGCTCCTGGGCAGCTGCTCATGCGGGTCCTGCCCTCTCCTGTCTCTCTGTCCCATCGCTGAAGGACCATCCAGACCCGTCTCTTGCAGAGACCCACACTGAGTCTTTCCTGCATATCTTAGTGCTTTCTGTGCATTTTTTTTTCATCCACACTTGATTTAATTCACTTGATGTGGTATTGTGCTGCCTCGGTCCCTAGTTGCCTCTTGTATATATAACCATATATTGAATGGGCTGAACTCGATGGGGTGCGAACAGGAAATGGCGTTATTTTTCTCCCTTCGATGCTTTCCAGCATGCCAGGCTGGATCTCTTTTCCATCCCCTTGACAATATGGCAGGCATATGCAAGAGAATCCCAATCATTTTCAGGCACAGAACACATTTTACTCTCACATATGTAAAAAGGTCCAGCCCAGCCCGCGCACAGCCTCCCTCTCCACCCAGCTCATAGTTTCTCCCTCCCTGCAGCTCAGGCGTGACCATGTGGACAGACAGAGCCCTGCGGTGGCTCAGGGGTGGGTTTTGGGTTCTTTCTCTCCTCTTCCTCATTTGCTGTGGCCTCCTCCCCAGCCCCTCCCCCCCCACCTCCCACCGAAGAATAAGTTGAAGCCCTCACACCCACTTCCTCAGAGTGTGACCTTATATGAAGATGGAGTCTTTACAGAGATAATTAAGTTAAAATGAGGTCATTAGGTTGGGCCTTAATCAGGTGTGACTGGTTTCCTTATAAAACAGGACAATTTGGACATGCACAAAGAGGGAAGAGGACCTGAGGGTACACAGGGAGAATATGACTCTGTGATGGAGTGATGTATTTACAAGACAAGAAATGCCAAGGACTGCCAGTCACCACCAGAAGCTGGAAAAGGGAAGAAAGTAGCCCCCGCCCCCGCCCTCATAACCTGAGCCATAAGAGAGAGCATAGCCTTGCCTTGATCTTGGCCTTCTAGCCTCCAGAGCTGTGAGACAATAGATTTCTGGATTTTTGAGCCATCTGATTTGTGGTATTTTATAGCAGCTCTGAGAAACAAATACTCCTCTCTCTCTGCTTCTGGTGTCTCCAGGGCCCAGGGAAAATGAACAGAGAATGAAGAGGGGTTTCTAGCTTTGCAGATGGCCTGGGCAGCCTGATTTCTCTCTTAGCTTTCAAGGTGTCTATCTAGGCAGGCATCCCAGTGCTGGGTATTTTGCGGGATTCAGGTGGTCCTCTGCTGCATCCAAGGTGGCCCTCACAGTGCTAGAGCCTCATTACATTGTGGCTTCCTCTTGGCTCTGGAGAAACTCACATCTTCTTTCCATAAACCAAGGGGGCCTGCAGGATGTGTAGTTGCCCTTGACCTTATCCTCCTCCAGACAAGCTCTTGTCCTGAGCACTCTCTGTAAGAGAGGTTCGGACCCTACTCAGAGGGCTGTCCTCTGTCTCCACCTGGGGGGCTGTGTGATAAATTCTCCTGGAAGTATCTGTGCCTGGGGGTGGGCGCGAGGTATCCTCAAAGCGATGGGCCTCCAAACTGGGGAATTCACTCATGTCTCCTCATCTCTACAAGAGGTCCTCCGAAGCCCCTGCTAAAAGCTATAGAGGTGCGGGGAGCAGTCGTGTCCTGGTTCCGTCCGTGGCACAGAATCACACTCACATATCCTCCCTTTCTTTGCTTAAACAGGCCGTAGCTGGGCTGAGGATGTTGTTGTTGCTCAATTGTGTATGACTTTTGTGACCCCATGGACTGTGGCCCGCCAGGCTCCTCTGTCCATGACATTTTCCAGTCAAGAATACTGGAGTGGGTTGCCATTTCCTTCTCCAGAGGATCTTCCTGACCCAGGGATGGATTTCAGGTCTCCTGCATAGGCAGGCAGATTCTTTACTACCGAGCCACCAGGCAAGCAGAGGCGAGTAGGCACTTGTCAACAAACCTGGAGGAGGGATTATGTAATGTGGGGGTATTTGCCACCCTCTGTCCTGCCCCTGGCTTTGAGGTTTCAGCTGAAGGACTGCTATTTCCACCCTTTACATAGATGAGCAAGTCTTGTATGTGTGACATTAGCTCCTTCCTGAGCACAGGGGCCCCAATCTCTGCTTTCTTCTACTATAACCTACTTTCACCTCCAGCCGCTGGGGGAGAGGGAGGTAGTACAGCAAAGGGGCCAAGAGCCCAGGCTCTGGAGTCGTTGAGACATGAGTTCAAGCTCCCGTTCACACTTCCTCAGCTGCTGTTCAGTCGCTAAGTCATGTCTGACTCTTTGTGACCCCATGAGCTCCAGCTTGTCAGGCGTCCCTGCCCTTCACTATCTCCTAGAGTTTGCTCAGATTCATTTCCAATGAGTCAATGATGCCATCCAACCATCTCATCCTCTGTCGCCCCCTTCTCCTCCTGCACTCAATCTTGTCCAGCATCAGGTTCTTTTCCAGTGAGTCAGCATCAGGTGGCCAAAGTATTAGAGTTTCAGCATCAGTTCTTCCAGTAAACATCCAGGGTTGATTTTCTTTAGGATTGACTGAGTTGATCTTCTTGCAGTCCAAGGGATTCTCAAGAGTCTTCTCTAGCACCACAGTTCAAAAATATCAGCTCTTCAGCACTCAGTCTTCTTTATGGTCCAACTCTCACATCCATCCTGGAAAAACCACAGCTCTGACTGTCCTCAGTTGTGCTAGACTCAACGGGCCAGGTTTCTGGTCAGTAACCCAGCATTTCCAAACCTCTGTTTCTTCAGCTTTCATGAGGGAATGGAGGATAATGGAGAAAGCCAGATATGGGGGCAGCCAGCCACTGGCCTCTGTGCTGGGGTTGGTCACCATCCTCCAAGGAGGTTGAAGGTGTGGGCCAGATACTGGTGAGTGCTGTGGACCTTCTCCTCCAGCAAAGTGCATGTATGCAAAGTTTGTCATATATGATTCAGATTATGAATTTCTGGGCACTCAGCAGCCTGTCACCAAATTGCATGGACTTGATCCAAACTGCTTAAGAAAGGAACGGCAATAAAAGACCAAAAAGATTTCAGTAGTCTATTATGATCCTTAAGCCATCTGAGATGAGGACTAACTGCCTAGCACTTTGAAAAACTCAAGTCTAAATTCCAGAGGAATTTTTGCCTCACACCCCTGTCCCACAATGCATTGGACCATATCCAACCTCACTCAGGACTTTTAAAATAAAAGCATTCTAGTGCAGGGCGTCCCTGGTGGCTCAGATGGTAAAGAATCTAGCTGCAATGCAATGCAGGAGACCCAGGTTCAATTTCCGGGTTGGCAAGATCCCCTGAATAAGGGAATGGCAACCCACTACAATATTCTTGCCTAGATAACTCCATGGACAGAGGAGCCTGGCTGGCTGCAGTCCATGGGGTCACAAAGAGTTGGACATGATCGAGTAACTAACACACACACACACAGTGCATTTAGTAGTGTGTGATGGTGCAGGCTCAGTGATTCTTAAAAAAGACTAATAGATGCATTTTAAAGGGAAAAAATGATCATAGGCCCTCAGTGTTGACTAAAATTATTTTGATCATATTGTTACTTAAATATATACAAGCATAAAAGTAAGCATAAATTCCTTATGCTTTTAGCTCTTATCCAGCTATAAAACTAAACCACAATCACAAATTTAATGCAAACAGAACTACAAAACTATTAAAATTCAAATTAATGGCATTAATTTAATGTGACAGATGATGTTTTGCTGAAAGTAAAATAACCAATGTTGGGTTTAATAATAGAAGGATGTGTTCCCATTTTTAAGTTCTGCTGGTTATCAACTAGATTGTTTTGATATTTGAACATGCTGGGCCATCATTAGAGTGGTTGTCAATATTATTAGTATTTTAATATAGAAATTTTATCAGTCTTATTATTTCTCATACGTTACAAAGCACAGAATTTAATCGCAGACCTAGGATTTTTTGTGGGCCCATTAATGTTATAGAGCACCTAAAAATATAACCACTTAAAAATGTAAACTATATTCCATTTAGCAAGACAGTTTCAGTTGTGTACCCTTACTGCTAGGGCTGTCTTGCAAGTTGTTAGAAAGCAAGGTGGCATCCGCTCCAGCACCTGCTTGCAAAGCGGGGCCTGCGATTCTGCCCCTGCTGCACGGAGCTGACTGCCGGTGGCCTGCCAGCGTCCCCTCCACTGTTTGCTCACTCAGTCTTCCCTCCACTTGTCTCTATTTGAACAATCGCTAAACCTTTGTTTGCATAGTGGCCCATGAAGTTATTTGGCCTTCATTTTATAAAAACGTGATCGTAAACCCAAATGTAAACTCGAGCTCTGAATTCCTGAGGCTTTATTTGGTTACATGATTATCTACAGCAACCCCAGTAGGATCTTACTAATATGGTTCCGTTTTCAAAATGAAAATACCAAATTAACAAGAAAAATTCTCATACCACTGAGGAACCTCTGATGATATATTTGTTCCACTTGGACATCCCTGGTACCTTAAAATCCCCGGTTGGAGAATCCAAGGGTAGATGGCAGTTGTAGGTACTGCGTTAACCAACTAACGACAGCATCTTCCTATAGCCTTCACCCGGTCATCGCCGCTAAATGTCTTGTGCTTCGGTCGTTATCACACTAATTTCACCCGATCTTACCCCAAGAGGTCAGTATGACTGTTCTCAATGGACAGATGGGGAAACTGAGACCCAGGTACACAGCTAGTGAGTGAGGAGATGGGGTTAGAAGGCAGGTGCCACACGGCAGTGATTCTCAGGACTCAGACTCTTCCTGGAGCTCTTCAGTTCCCTGAGGGACCCAGGTCCTGGGATCCACCCTTCATCTCCGCACCCTCTCCCACAATACATACCTGGCAACAGAACCCAGTCCTGGGGCAAGTAGAGCAGCCTTGATTCGTCCCCGCCATGCCCCTACGACCCACATCACCCTCTGCTCAGCTCTGGACAACACCTTCCCCCAAAATAACAAGCAATATTTTCCCAAGTAAAAGTTGAACAAGGATCCTGACAACTGAAGTTCCCCAATGGGTTAATTCATGTTTACTTAGTGAAAAGACAGATATAAATCTATAATGAATCATATTTAATACACACACATGCATATATGGTCTTCCCTGGTGGCTCAGATGGTTAAGAATCCACCTCCAATGAGGGAGACCTGGGTTCGATCCCTGGGTTGGAAAGATCCCCTGGAGGAGGGCATGGCAACCCACTCCAGTATTCTTGCCTGGACAATCCTCATGGACAGAGGAGCCTGGAGGATTACAGTCCATGGGGGTCATAAAGGATTGGACATGACTGAGCGACTAAGCACAGCATGTGATTATATGTCTATATATACAAGTATGTGTATCTATGTGTATGTATATATGCATATTGTATGTATATAGACTTCCCTTGGTGAAAGCTGATGATACATGTATACATATATATGCAAGTATATACACAGATGTATATACACATGTGTGCATATATGTGTACTATATATATACATACATGTGTGTACATCATATATACTTTCTTGAGGAAAGACAATGACATTTCCTAGAATTGGAACTGTGTTAATGACACAGGATTTGTGGTTGTATTTTTTGTAACTGAGGCACAGATTGTTAGGGAAGGGTTTTCAGAGAGCAGCTGTCTCCCTGGGCGCTTGACTGTTGACCTCTCCAGTTTTTGGTGCCAGGGAGACTGGAGCTGGGCTTCCTCCCTTTAGAAGCCTCCTCATCTTATCTCAGAAGCCCCAGCAGACACCATCACTCTTGAGATCCTTCCTCCCTCTTCCACGCTTGATATGTGTCTGTATCTGCAGCCTGAGTAAACAGACTGATGTGCAGGGCTCTCTGGGATTTGGGCTTCAGTTCAGACTTAGGGAACTCTGCCCTTGAATTTGCTTTATTCAGGTGCAAGGAAGCAATCTTTAGGGAGGGCCCCCTTTAAAAACCCTCCTTCCTGCTCATGGATCTTTTTTTGAAAGATTATTTCTTCGAGAGAGAGTTTAAGTAATAATGAACTCATTCTTTCACTTTTATGAAACAAAGACATTTATACCTGACCATCAGTGATTCTAATTGGCATGTGGCTCATGCTTATGAGACCTGCAGAGTTAATAGAATAGTAGCTAAAACAAAGATATGTGACATTTTAGTTATTCACGCAGCCTTGCTCAGGGCACATGTACGATGATCATTAAGCGCTTGAAATAGTGATATTTCAGCATTTGCACATAGAATGTATGAGTACCCGTCAGTTCAGCGTTGTGTCCCAGGAGAACTTGGGGACCAGCGAGTGCATGCAAGTTCAGCTATGCTTGTTCAACTGCAAGAAAACCCTGCTAGTTGCTGCTCCTTCAAAGGAGGAGACACTTCTTTACTCTTGAGGGCTTCCTGGCCCATGAATCAAGCCGATTATTGGATCCTGAAGTCTACTAGATGCTTTCATTTTTGAATGAGTTACTGTGTGTAGAGGATGGATGAGAGGGAAAGGCTGAATGGAGGTCCCTAAGGATGCCGCTGTGCTTCTGGGGACTCTGTGTCACTCCTCATTTGATTCCCAGAGCCCAGAGGGTTTGGCCTGTTTGGGGATATCCAGGGCTTGTGTTCAGTTATTCCTGGTCCTGAGTGACAGGGACCTCATATCGCTGGGCACAGGGTCCCCAGAGACCTGGGCTTTAAGGGACAGCAGCCTGCCTCCCAGCATTGTGACCTAGCCCCAGCTCTCTTGCTCTTTGTGTTTTCTAGATTGTACTCGGGGAACCGGCCTTGGTTTCTGGAACCTCTGCCTCCTCCCTGCTTTTGGCCAGGCTCCCTTGATCTTTGCTGCTTCTAGCAGCTTCCCTGTGAATAGCTGCTGGCCCGGGGTAGATGGCCAGTGAATACTTGTGAGTTGACTCACCGTGGCCTCCCTGGCCAGCTGCCCGTTGCCCCTAGGATGTGGCCCTTCGGTCTTGGTGGAAGTCTTTTCTGTGGACTGCTGGTCTGCTGAAAGTTGCCCTTTGTCCTGTCCAGAAAGAGCCCTAACTTCGGTCTTTAGTTCTTTCTTCAGCACAGACTTGTGCTGTCTCCTGAGAAAATCTAGAAGACTGGACAGACTCCCAGATGTAATTACTCACTCAGATTGGTCTTAGCAGACCCTGTTACTGGCAATCCCGGGGTAAGCCTCTCCTCCAGCAGGAGGGGAGCACTTATTAGAAATGTAAATTCATCACAGACTCCAGGCCTGTTTGGCCATGAGGCAGTCTGGCCTCCTGCAGTTCTGTGGGTCAGGCAGATGGCAGCAGGAGCAGTCTATGCTAGGGGAAGGGGGTCTGCCCCAGGCTTGGGCCAGTTGTTCTTGGGGCAGAGTGACAGGGAAGCTCTTATCTCTGGGCCCTCCGTATCCTTGGCTTTGGGCATCACGGTCCCTGAATTTTAGATGATAATGACAAAGCCAAGGTGGTAGGTGTTGAGAGTCATTACTGGTAATTGATTCTGAGGCCTTCGGCCTCTGTGGGCCTTTGGTAAGAGGAAGGGCTCCGAGCTGGGAGTCAGCTGTGTCGGTGGCAGGGCCTGGCTGGCCTGTGTGCTACGGCCAGGAAGAAAGGCCTGATGCCCCTTAGCTTTGTCCAGAATTGTGTCAGGTCAGGTGGGAAATTGTGTCAGGTCAGTTGGGGGTGGGAAATGTAGGCTGAGCTCCTCAGGAAGCCATCTCTGAGAAAGGGTGTTTACTGTACAGAATGCAATTCAGAGGGCACTTGTGATCAGCATCCATGGGAGAGAGTGAGGGAGGGGGTCCAGGGTACGGAGAGGTCGAGCTGTGAGGCAGGCTTGGTGACCATCCTGACTGTGCCATGGAGCATGAACCTCAGGTGCCCACCAGAGCCATCTACAATGGCTCAGCCAGCCATCCCCGTACCTCTTATCAGTCATTGCAACAAGGCATCCAGGGAAAGTTGTGACCCTGGGCAGGGAAGCTCTCTGAAGCTCAGGCAGCCCCCAAGGAGACCGACAACTGAGGTCTGAACCCCCGGAAGCTGGGATGGAGTCCTTCCTTGCAGGGAGATGTAGGTGGCTCACCTTTTTGTGTGATGCATGACACCATGAGACTGGAAACTAAGTCCCAGTTCTGAAATAAAACTGAGAGGGGTGGGACTTGCCTTAAGTTCAAACAAGATTCCAAACAGCAACTAGAGGGCGGAGGAGGATGTCCGCTCCCCAGGGAAGGGCTAGGAGTAGCAAGGACTAAGTGGGGTTCTGGGCGACCGGGTGGGATTGTGGGGAGAGCTAGGAAAGAGCAGGAGAACTAAGGTTTATTGTTCCCTCTGTGTGGCTGGTCCAAGGGCTGCAAACCAGGGGCAGGACAAAGACTGGGCAGAAGGCTGAGTGTTCAGGGGCCCATGATGACTCCAGACCCCTCTCTCTGTGGGAGGATGGGTCTTGTGGCTACTGGCCTAGGTCATGATAGAGATTTGTTGTAAGGACTCAGTTGAGTTTAAGCATGAACTTAGGAGAGTACTTAGCCCTCAGTTAGCATGTCAGTGCTCGCAGTTACAATTATCACCATTACACCATGTGGTGGAGTGGACTGGGCAGGGCAGAGATTGACACCTTAAGGGGAGTGGTCATCAGTTATCTTTCTGAAGATGCTGATTGAACTTTCGAGACCTTTGAGGGGAAGGTGCATCCCACAGGTAAAGCAGAGGTAACTGTGATCTTATTTCTAGTGGTAAAAAGGTCTCTGAATCATTCTTTCCTCTTCCCTTGCTAGTCCAAGCATTCACATCTTTATTTATTCAACAGACTTTATCCAGCACATTGTATGTGCTAATGACTTTTTTGGTGTGAGAGAAAATACCAGTGACAAATCAGACTTGCCTCCACTGGGCTCATGTTTCATTTACTTATTTATTATTATTATTTTGGCAATCATGTTTAATTGGTTGATTATGGGGCCTGCGTCCCAGAAGTTTGAGGAAATCATGCAGCTGGAAGTTGGCCAACATTTGGGGAAGGGTGAGGCTTAGCAAAGGTAAACCAATATCCTTTGATTTTTATTTTCATATGATCCACATATCATTCTTTTTTTTTAATGGTTAGATTTTTTAAAAGAATTTTATTCTTGGTGTATAATTGCTTTACAGTGTTGATTTCTACTGTACAACTACATTAATCAGCTGTATGTACACGTGTGTCCCCTTCCGCCTGAACCTCCTTCTCGCCACCTCCCCCAGTCCTGCCCCTCTCGGTCATCACGGAACACCGAGCTTGGCTTGCTGTGTGATACGCAGCTTCCTGCCAGCTGTCTATTTTGCATATGGTATGGTATATGTGTCAATTCGACTCTCCCAGTTCACCCCACCCTCCCCTTTCTTCACTGTGTCCACATGTCCATTACCTACATCCGTGTCTCTATTCCTGCATTGGGCCTGTGTTTTAATAGGGGATGAAACAACCAGCCTCCAGTATATAAGCTTGTGCTAAATGGCATGAAGGAAAAGAAAGCAGAGAAGGGGAGTAGGGAGTACTGTGTGGGGCTGGGTTTTCAATTTTCTATAGAGTCGACAGGGAAGGACACTGGGAGAAAATGGTATTTGAGCAACGACCTGATGGCGGGGAAGGGAGGAAGCCCTGCGGATGTCTGGGAGGAAAGCATTACAGGCAGATAAAAGGACAGGCGCAACGACCTTGGGTTGGAAGTGAGTCTGGCCCAACCAGGTCCAAAGAATGGGGAGGGGCAGGGAAGGGAGTCAGGTGAGGCTTTGGTTCTTGGTCTGAGAAGGCTAAGGAGTCACTGGGGGTCTGGGAGGAAGAAGCACAGCATCTGATTTCTGTTTCAAGTGATTCTCTGGCTCAGGGTGGAGGATGGACCACAGGCAGAGAGAGAAGCTGGCCACGAGGCTGGAGGCTGTTGCAGTAACCCTGAGGATGATGGCGGGAGTGAGGACAAAGGAAGAAGACATCACAGCTCGGATTCTGGGGCTGTTTTTAAGGTGGAGCCCACAGGATTTGGGTGGAATGTGGGCTTTGAGAGAACCAGAAGAGTTGGGGGCAGTTCTGAAGTCTTTCAAAGTGTTCTTCGGGGATTTTTTGTGTTTGAAATGTCATTGAGGTGCCCAAGTGGATCCAAGAATCTGGACTTTGAGGGAGAGGACCAGACTAGTGAGGAGAATCCCTGCGTCCTGGTGGTACTCGTGGTGTTTATGCTACGAGGATGGAGCAGACCCCCTAAGGCTGTACTGTCCAGTGTGGTGGCTACGAGCCACATATGGCTACTGAGCCCATGAAACGTAGCTGCTCCTAACAGAGTGTGCCGAAAAGCTTACATACGCACCCGATTTGGAAGACTTAGAACAAAAAATGTGAACTATCCCATTGATAGTTTTTAGATGCTTACATGTTGAACTGACAGTTTGGCTGTATTGGATTAGATAAAATCTGCTATTGTGATGATTAATCTCACCTGTTCCTTGTTACTCCTTTAGGGTAGCTACTGGGCAACTGAAAATCACATCTGTGTCTTGCATTGTACTTCCATGGGACACTGACCCAGTGAAGTCCCAGAATCGAGCCCTCGTGGCGTCTGACATTTAGATGTTTGAGGAGGAGAGTGACTCCCTGTGTCAGGTAACTGCAGCAGGTCTGAACGGAGGGGACTCGGATGTGAGCCTGAGCTGGGCAAAGGTAAGGATTGCTGGAATGTGAGAACTACTCTTGAGTGGGGTGGGGATGGGAAGCCTGATCAGAGTGGTTTCAAGAGAGAAGGCAGCAGAAGCAGTGGGTGCAGGTGCCTCTTTACAAGAGCTTTGCTTCGAAATCGATGGTAGGAAAGTTGGGGTAACAGCCCGAGGGGGAGGTAGGATAAAGAGCGGTTTTATTTTGACATAACATGGGTGGTAAGCATTTATGGAGCACTTTCTATGGATAAGCGTTGCTCTCAGAATCTTGTACATATTAACTCACTGAAGCCGGTGCCAACGCTGCAATGGTTACTATTATTTTTTTTCCCTCTCCTCAATTTGGCTGATGAGGAAGCCAAGATAGAGAGGTTAAATAACTCACCTAAGGTCACACGACAGTTTAATTGGCACAGCTAGGATTTGAACCTCGGTGATGTGGCTCCAAGGCTGTACTTTAACCATGTTGCCATGTTCATCTTTCCACCCGAGAAGACTTCAAGGAGAGAGAGGAAAATTGATGACACGGGCTAACGAGGGGAGACTCGCTGGCGTGCCGTCCTTGAGAAACGCAAGATGGATAGGGCTGGGTGGGCAAGTGGAGGAGCTGTGCTAGCCGGGAGCACCAGCCGGAAGTCACAGCGCAGCTGCTGTAGGCTGGTGCGCAAGCTCCCCGCCATCAGCAGGGGCCTCTCTGAGTGAGGAGGGGTGGGGAGAGCTGGCGGTTTGCAGAGGAGATGCTCTGTGAGCCAGGCGGGAAACAGGGGGGCACCGCCAGGCAGCGCACGGCCTACTCAAGACTTGAGGCCGTGACTTCAAAGTCTAGGTTGTTTTCCTTTTGCTTCTCTTTAGTGTCTCCAGGTCTATCCACTGCCCTGGGGCTCACTCCTGGCACATGCTGGCCACCGAGGGCGCCCAGCAGGCTGGACGCTGCCGAGGCAGGGGTGCATCATGGACCGTGGGAGTCCACGACGCAGGATGGTCTGCGGTCAGCTGAGGATGCTTGGCTGGGCAAGAGCCTGGGGGCCTGGCCTCCTGACAGATTGAGGGCTGCTGGAGCTGGGAGGTCCGCAGAGGGAGGTGGGGCGGGAGCCAGTATTGATGAGGGGGCCTCCCTGGGCTTTGAAACGGTCCATGGTGGTTGAATCGCTCCATCTGGGGTCGGGTCTCTGAGTGGCTGGGCCCAGTGCTCACTAATAAACTGTAGGGGACGGCCTACAATTATAGAAACGTAGCCAACCAAATCAGCTTTCAGATAAATTATTTATGCCAGGCCTGCGAGAGAGGGAGCTGGGCTGCAGGAAGGACGTGTTCATTTTAATAAAATGCCTGCAAAGTTGCAGCATGCTGGGAGAGGGGAGTACTGGGTGGGAAGCGGGGAGAAAGATGATTAGATTAGAGGAGGCCTGCTGTAAACACCAACCAGGAAAGGCATTTTGCTTCTTTTTCGACTGTCTTTTGTATCGTGATTTATACAAGGGAAGAAAGCACAATACAACATCTGTGAAATGTTAATGAGGGTTATTCGCTGTTTACCTAGGGTGGGGGTTTGCAGAAAGGGTGGGTCTGGGAAGGAGGGGGGTGTGGAAGATTGGATTCCATATGCAAATACAGGTATCAGGGAGTCTGGAAGGCTCTGGAACAAGAGCTGGGCTGGAGGCCTGTCCTGTTGTTAAGGAGGGGAAAGGAGAGCAGCAGGTTTAAGGAGCTGGGATGGTGTTCTCTGTCTTGCCCTGAAACAATCTGGTAAGCCTGAATGGGAGGGAAGGATCCCGGGGGTATGCAGGCTGGGTGACTGGGGGAGTCCTTCCACCCTGAAACATGACGGAGAATGACAAGCCAGATGGGACATCTCTGTCTCCCCCCTGCCCCCCCAACAGGTCACCCTGCCTTCCCCAACCATGTGAAAAACAGGAAGGAATGAGAAGAATGAAGCCTGGTATCCCGCGGAACTTTTGTTTCTTATATTTTCTCTCTGGGTTGTGAGTTACCAGCACTGTAGCCTGAATCCATGAGTGCTGGGGTTCTGGGGGCACAGGAGACAGCGGCCTTCACTGCCCCTCTGGAGGCACAGATCAGAGCACCGCTGTCCTTCCCTAACTCAGGCAGCACTCTGGGGTATCAGGAGGCACGCTGCCTATCACCCCATGAGGGCACTCAGAACTCGTTCCTCCCACCTCCTCTCCCCTGTGAGAAAGTACTAAGAAAAATAGGCTGCAGTCGCTGGGCTCAGATTTCAGGTTCCCAGGCCCTCTCTTCACCTTTGATGTACCTTTCCTCCCCTCCTTTTACCTCAGTAGCTACCACTTTGTGATCAGTGAGGCAATCAGGCAAGGCTTCTTTGAGGAAATGGTGGTCATGTTGGGCTTTGAAGGGTGGGAAGGATTTCCATAAGTAGTCGTTGTTCAGTTGCCAAGTTGTGTTCCAACTCTTCATGACCCCATGGACTGTAGCACGCCAGGTCTCCCTGTCCCTCACCATCTCCTGGAATTTGCCCAAGTTTATATCCATGGAATCAGTGATGCCATCCAACCATCTCAACCTCTGTCGCCCCCTTCTCCTTCTGCCTTCAGTCTTTCCCAGTATCAGGGTCTTTTTCAATGAGTCACCTGTTCACATCAGGTGGCCAAAATATTGGAGCTTCAGCTTCAGCATCAGTCCTTCCAGACAGTATTTAGGGTTGATTTCCTTTAAGATTGATTGGTTTGATTTCCTTGCTTTCCAGGGGACTCTCAAGGTCTTCTCCAGCACCACAGTTCGAAAGCATGATTTCTTCAGCACTCTGCCTTCTTTATTGTCCACTTCTCACATCTGTACATGACTACTGGAAAGACCATAGCCTCAACTATATGGACTTTTGTGGGCAGAGTGATGTCTTTGCTTCTTAACACACCATCTAGGTTTATCATAGGAGAGAAGGATGACTCTTGTCATTCAGGGAGTGGCAAGGACCATGCGCGTGAGTGAGACATGGACCCTTCTGGGCTGTGGGCTGAGTTTTATGTCTTATATCTGCAAGACCCCAGGTTGCTGCACTGTGTCACCCCAGGGTGCTGTCATGTAAGAGGGAGTTGCTCAAGGAAGTGTGTAGTGCACAACCGGAAGAGCTGTACATGGCAACTGTACCGACAGAGGTCACTGTGTGGGATCTGTGCCTGAATGACTAAATGAACAAGGCTTGTGAAAAATAATGTGTTCAGTAGCAAAAGACTGTACAGGTGTAATTCCATGAAGAGCAAGTAACAGAAAGTGAAAGTGTTAGTTGCTCAGCTGTGTCCAACTCTTTGTGACCCTATGGCCTGTGGTCCACCAGGTGGGGGCCCACCAGGCTTTTCTGTCAATGGAATTTCCCAGGCAAGAATACTGGCAAATATAGACATTTCCTACTCAGGGGCTGAACCCAGATCTCCTGCATTGGCAGGCAGATCCTTTTCCATCTGAGCCACCAGGGGATTGGCTTCAGAAACAAGATAAATTTTTGTATTGCTAGTAACTAAAAAGTCTATCCCCAGAGCTATAGGCAACTTCAGGTGTGACTGGGAGCAGGATTCATAGGATGCTGATTGAAATCTGTCTTACTCCATCTCTGGGCTCTTTTTGCCATTTTCAGACAAGCTCTTCCTATGAGGTAGCAGAGACAGCCTCCAGCAGCTCTCGCTTTAGGAACCAGGGCATTAAGTGAACCTCTTTCCTAATAATCCTAGCAGAAGTCCTAGCTTGAGTCTCATTGGACCACTAAGTCATCTGCCTACCTGTAAGCAATCACAGAGGTGCGTGTCGGATGGTGTTAGAGATGTAATCCGTTGACTGGCAGGGCCAGAAGCTTAGGGCTTGGAATGCCCCTGAACCACATGGGCTGGGAGCAGAAGGGGATGTGTTCCCCAAAGAAAATGCAAGTTCTGTTACCAGAAGCAGAGAGAATGGATGTTGGGCAGGAAAAACAACAGATGTCCCCTTTTGCTGCAAAACGCTTTGGTCAAATAAAATCTTACTGGGAAGCCAGACACGCAAACCAAATAAAAAATGGGGCTGCTCTGGGAAAGCCAGCTTGTAGGAGGATATGTTCGGGGGAATCCTTACTCCCAGAACACAGCCTGTGCCTTTTTAATGCCATGTTTTTGCAAACACCGAACCCTCATCTGGTAATATATGACCTCCTCTTAGTCACCTGTCCCAGCATCATCAATTAAGCGCAGACTTAAAGGCCACCTTCTCACCTAACTAGTCCTGCTTGCTACCTCCTCAGAGGACCACCAACAGCTCAGTGTTTTCTAAAGGGAATTCCACATTGTTATTTTGAAATCTTCTGAAAAACTATAAATTGAGCAAACATTGCACATTATCCTTATCTGGGAGAAATGTGAGGCATGATAGTATTTTAAAGGCTCTGAAAAGTCCTGCAATCACCTGTTTAGCTTTATTTATCTCAGGGTTTCCCTAAATCAACTGTCTACTGAATCTGTTATTTCTCTTTATCTAATGCTAAAGGACTGGAATTTCCACAGCACACATTCTTGTTGGGAGACGTCACACCTGATTTGCGGTTCTATGCTCACTGGTTCAGTGGCTCTTTGACATGCAGGCAGGGCTCTCCTCTGGGCATCCAGATCTTTACTGGGCCCTGGTGAACAGGCTTTCATTTGGACATATGATCTCCGTGACTCTGTGCCCCTCAGAGATGAAGGGAGGGTTCTGATGGGGGTTCACGCTTCTTCAACCCCCACTGGTGTCTTTCCCTGTCTGGCCAGGAGTATTTTCCTGGTTGATAGAAGTCAGTTCATGGTGACTTTGAGGTCAGGCTCTCTTCCAGATGGCAGCAGGTTGTTGTGAAGCCCGTGACATTCTCACCAGAGTAAGGCACAGCAGTTCTGGGGCAGTACCCGATGTCCGGCCCATAGGTGGCCGTCTGCTCCTCCAGTGGGCTACGGGGCTGACCCCAGGGCTTGTGGTGGGAACAACCATCTCTCTTTGGGAAGTCCTACTTGGAAAGGGCAACTCATATTCCACAGGCTCCTGTGGTGGCTGCTGTCAAGGGTAACTGTAGGGTGGGGTAGAAGAAATGAGTTGGCACAGTTCTTCCTGAGAAGGAAGTTGAGAGGGGGCTGTATGATCCAGGGAGGACCCCTAAAGAGGTGGGCAGGGCAACAAATTGAAAGGGGAGGAAGATGTGAATGGGTCTGGAGAAGCCTGGCTTCACATGTCACTTCTCAGCTGTGCACGTGACTTAATTTCTCTGATCACAGCAGCCTCTTCTGTGCAATGGGGTTGTTGCATCCCCTGCCACCTGGTTTTTTGAGCATTAAATGAGAACGTGTGTGCAAGTGGTTTGGACGTGGGAAAAGTTACCCAGACAGGAGCTAGTTACAGAGTTCTGAAATCTGTTTTTTGAGAGGTGAGGGTGAGGGAGTGGACAGAGGTAGGGACCCATTTAGAGATTGTCTGCCCCTCGGAAATTGTCTGCCTCTCAGAAGAGGAAGCCTTGGCGAACAGTGCCTGTGGGAGAAGATTCCCCAGGAATGGGCTTGACTGGTCGCAGTCTTGGTTCTGCATGGACTGGAGGTACACTTACTGATGCTGCTGTGGACGGGAGAGGCTGGCGATGGATGGAGGCACACTGTTCAGCCTGTCAGGGCCTCAGCTTTGACTGCTGGCTGCAAACCCACTGGGCTTCCCTGCTGGCTCAGATGCTAAAGAATCTGCCTGCAATGCAGGAGACCCAGGTTCGATCCCTGGGTGGGGAAGAGCCCCTGGAGAAGGAAATGGCAATCCACTCCAGTACTCTTGCCTGGAGAATTCCATGGACAGAAGAGCCTGGCGGGCTACAGTCCATGGGATGCAAAGAGTCGGATACGATTGAGCAACTGACATTTTCACTTTCACTCCTCATCTGTGCGATGGTTGGAGACCCTTATCAGAGTAAGGAAAGCTTATGAGATTCTTCATGGCAGTTTGACCTGTGATGCTCAGATAAAGGAGGCCAATGTCTCCCTTACAGAATGTGAGGATTTCTGTCCAGTGGGCAGAGTGTGGGTTTGCAGTCAGGAGGCCTGGGTTTATATCCCTTCTTATCCAGTAACCAGCTGTGAAGCTGCAGACAGCTTACTGACCCACTCTGAGCTGTATTTGTTCTCATCTTTAAAACTAGGATAATAATGTGCCCCTCCCAGAGTTGTTGTCAGAGTTGAAGGAGGGCCAGGAAGTAACACGTCTAATGGACCCCTGGCCACATGCCAGGCACGGGTGGGTATAATCATTGGATTGTATGTCCCTGTACTGCTGTTTTCCCACCAGCCTGTCTGCCTTGAGTAAGCCCAGCCCACCATGGGAACCTGTAATTGGCCACAGGTTCAGTCCAGATCAAATGCTTTGATAACACACTCAGATATGAAGCCACGCATGGGCAAAGAGCCTTCCGAGCGAGGACCACGGCGGCCAGCTTCTAGCCATATCCTCGGTAAAACAGCTGCAGCCAAACATGGGCACTTCCTTAGTCCACTGCAGGAAGCCTTGAGATCCCACTCTACAGGACTGCAGAAGGGTGGGGAGGCCACCACAGGGGTCTGGACATGGCTCTCTCCCTGTCTGCAAACCAAGCACTGGACATGACGACCTACTGCTTCCCTTTCTCTTCTAGAATCTGACGTTGCTTCTGTGGTTCTAGAAGAGGTTGGGGAGGAGAAGCTTGATGGACACTGGCCATCCGAAGGCCTGAGGCTCTGGCCCTAGCTCTAAGACCTTGGACACATAGTCATTAACTCACTACTGTGCTAGTTAGTACTGGGGATACGAAGGAGGACAAGGCAGGATCCATAGCTCTGGCATCTCCTAATCCAGTAAGGGGACCGATATGCAGATGCCCATTCTGCAGTATGAAGGCAATGTCAGAAGGCATGGAAGGGCCACAGAGGCACCCAGGGCTGAGCCTGGGAGTCAGGGAAGACTTTGTAGAGGGGACCTCAGGTGAGCTGAGTCCTGGAGGAAGAGACAGAGGGGTGGGTGCCAGAGGAGGGCGCTCCAGGCAGAGGGCACAACTGTATGGAGTCCCGTTGGTGTGAAAGAGCCCAGCGTGTGTGGTCACCCTTTCTCATAGGACCTTAGGAGCCCCTTCTTGGTCTTACGTCCTGTGGCTGAAATACCAGGGATGAGAATTGGGCAGAGGTAAGAAGCTGCTCCCCAGCCCTGGGCTGACAGTGGGTGTGGTGCCGTGGTACAGATAGGGATTCCGGGACTGGGGTGCCTGGGCACAGGCTGGATCCCAGCCCTATAAGCTACCAGCTGCCAAACTCTGAGCATAGCACTTCACCTTGCTGTGCCTTCGTTTCCTCCCCGGCCTGATAGGGATGACTGGTATCCAGTTTATGAATTTAAATGAACTGGTACATACAGAGCATACAGGGCAGCTCTAACTCAGTAAAAACCAGTTCCCATTTTAAAGATGAAAAAAAACCTCAGAGGGAGTAGGTGAGCTGTCTCGTTTTATATATAGTCTATAAAACTGAAAGTTCAGCCTATTCCTTCCTTTTTTCCCCTCTTTACTCTTTTTCTCCCCCTTCATTCCCTCCCCTCTGTCTCCCTTTCCTCCTCCTTTCTTCCTGCCCTCCTTTTTTCCCTGTCTCCCAGGGAAGAACTAACTCTGAGACATCCTCCTAGTTCTGGGCCTGAGTGCGATGCTTGTTGCTCTAATCAGACCCAGGGCATCACTGGGGGCCTGGCACCTTGAATAAACTGGACTCCGAGCCTCTGGGCCGCTGCTGAGGTCTGCAGCTGAGCCTGCGTCTCCCATTTGTCCCTCTCTCCTTCCATCCCCTCCTCCCTTCTCTCCACATTCAGAGCCACCTCTGGCTCATTCAGGAGGGAAAGCAGAGTTGGGATCTGTCTTCTCAGACAAGCAACTTCCAGGCCGGCATACAGGCCTGAGGGCTGTCCCCTCCCACTGATGTTCACCACCAAAACAAATGGCTCTTGAACAGCCAAGACTCACTCTAGGACCCCAGTGACCATGAGCACCCCACTTTCCCATCCATCAGAGGCAACTCAAGGCCAGTTTCTAGGCTTGGTAATGACCAGCCTCCTCTCCCTCCTGCACAGAGAGCAGAGAACAATAGTTTACTCTGAACCTTGGAGCCAGACTCGGAGGCCTGTGCTAATGAGTGAGCAGGTTTCGAAGCCCTTGGAAACCAGGCACTGGCTTCTGGGCTCACAGCAACGGTGGGATGATTGAAAACCTAGCAGGGCTCCCCGCCCTTCCCCCAGTCCTCATTCCTGTTTTTTTGGGAGCAATGTCTGCATCACTGCCCAGACCAATCTATCTCCTCACGCTGCATTTTTCTAAAGCCAAACTGGGAAAAATTGAAAGTCACCTGCATGCTATTCCCCCTGGGCTCCAAGTCAGCCTCACAATTAGGGGAACAAAATATGCTATTTTAATTTATAATAATAATAATAATTTTGTGTTAGCCACAACAATAACAATACTAATAATCTTGCACACGGGAGGCTGTTTTCCAGTGGGTGCACAAAATGTTTTTCCAGCTGTGATTTCATTTGAGCCCTTGTCTGTAATCTGAGGAGGGCAAAGGCCTGGTGATTCCCAGCTGGGGTTGGGGGGCCAGCACAGGACTCCCAGGTTCTACTTTTCCCATGTCCCCAAGAAGGGATCACATTAGCAACACATTTTTTCAGCAGATGTGTGGCCAGACACCTGCAGGGGCAAGGCTCTGGGCATGTCAGAGGAAGAAGAGGGGCTCTTTGCCTTCACCCAGCTCTCCAGTCAGATGGTGGAGACAAACCCTGAGCCAGGTCATCTCAATCCCAGGTAGTGAGGGCTGGTCATGGCCTCTGGGAGCTGGAAGGTCCAGGTCAGTTTGGGGAAGGTGTCTACTGGCATTTTGATGTGTTTGGATTTCATTGCAAATACACAGTCCCTTTCAACTGCATGTTGCAGTGTGTTGCATATAGCATAAGAATAGAGCTCAGTGAATTTTCTTGAGCTGAAACACAGAAACTGAACACAGCCACGGAACCAGCCCCCAGATTAAGAAATAAAAGCTACCCTGTACCCACTTCCAGTTACTCTGCCTCTTTAGGGTGACTGCTACCTTGTTCTCTAATGACATGGCTTAGTGTTTTACGGAAATGGAATCATACACACTGTTGTGTTTGGCTCCTTTCACTCAGTATTATGCATGATATTTATCACATCGTGCATGCAATTGCTGTTCGTTTTCACCAGCACATGATATTTCATTGCATGGAGATACTGCAGTGTATGTATCCATTTATTGTAGATGAGCATTTGAGCAGTTTCCAGCTGTGGGGTATCAGGAATAAAGCTGCTGTGGGTATTCTTGTACATGTTGGTTTTTTGTGCCCATGTACACATTTCTGATGGCTAGAAACCTCAGAGTGGAAACAACACATCTGTGTATGCCCTGCTTTAGGAGACAGTTTTCTGAAGTGGTTGCACTAATTTGTATCACTCATTTGGGGGAGACTCCGATCTCTGTAGGAGTGCCTTCAAGTCCATGAATCTACATGAATCTAAAGTGGCTCTGGGCTTTTTGATATTATTGATCCTTGATAATCTGGAAGCTGAAGAATTGTCCCCCAGAAATAAGCTCACAATTTTGCATCCGATTTTTGTAACTTCATATATTTGTGTGTGCGCACAGTCATGTCCAACTCTTTGTGGCCCCATGGACTATAGCCTACCAGGCTCCTCTGTCCATGGGATTCTCCAGGTGAGAATACTAGAGTGGGTTGCTATTTCTTCCTTCAGGGGATCTTCCCAACCCAGGGACCGAACCCATGTCTCTTGTGTCACCTGCACTGGCAAGTAGATTCTTTACCACTGAGCCTCAAGACCCTGTGAACCTCACCCAGGCCCAAGAATCCTGACAAGTGCTCCTCTTCTGAGCTCTAAATTCTAAGGTATATTGTACATATTTTGATTCTATGTTCTAAACTCTTTGACTGAATAGAAGACTTAGAACTTAACAGGGCCCTCACAAAGCAAGGGCACCTGAATGGAAACAAACAAATTTAGAAAAGTATAAAGCTATTTGGAGAAGAATTTGTGTTTGGTAATTTCAGAAAAAGCATTGAAGTCATCTTTAAATGAAAAATCATAGCACTGTTGGGCATCCTTGCATGTACTTCGCAGACTAGAATTAACTTCATGTTACATTATGTATGGAAGAAACAATCTTTTCAGGTCATGAAAGAAAAAGTGAAACTGTTAGTTGCTCAGTTGGGTCTGACTCTTTATGACCCCGTGGACTGTAGCCTGCCAGGCTCCTCTGTCCATGGAATTCCAGACAAGAAACTGGAGTGGGTTGGCATTCCCTCCTCCAGGCAATCTTCCTGACCCAGGAATAGAACCCAGGTCTCCTGAATTGCAGGTGGATTCTTTAGCATCTGAGCTACCAGGGAGGTTCAGGGTATAGGGCTTTTAAACGCCTTCAACCTGCCCTAGTGGGATCAGTGATATAGCTGTGACTACTCATTCCTCCCTCTACGTGAGTTGAGCAGTCCTACACCACACAGGGGTATGCATTTGATCAGGGTTCCCTGGCTGTGAAGATCTTGTGGACTTGTTGCCTGTTGGATCCTCATAGACCCCTTGCTAGTTGTCCTGGCTGTGTACCATCACAGTCTATTGTGGATGACTGGTCAAGGAAAGTGGAAGATGAGTGTGTCAGTCACCCTGCAGGTAAGGAGTCAGGTCCACTTGTCCTAGAATGGTGACCGCAGGAACTGGGCTCTGGTCTATGAGCAGATGTATGCTGTGGGTAGAAGCAGGGAGCTGCCTCCACAGTTCTGCACTGTCACTCTGGTGTAGAAGTAGTGCTGGGATGGATAAAGATGGGTCTCTGACATAAGAAAGAATGTCCAAGTTACAACTGTGTCGTAAAGGAAGCCAGGTGCTTGAGAGGTAGTGAGCTCCCTGTCTCTGGAGGCATGTAAATTAATGCTGGATGACAGCTTGACAGGAATGTCGATGGACTAAACGATCTAGGTTTCTTCCAACCCTGAGGTTGCTGGCGTCTGGGTCTTGGTCCCCTGACCCCTCCTGAGTGCTCTTGCATCTCACTGGTGACCTGGTATACCTCAGTGCTCACACTGCACTGACCTGGCTTATCCAATGAGCCAGATCCTGCATAAAAGAACCTGAGTTGTAGTAGGACTGTCAGAGAATCAGAGCAGAAAGTGTCCAAGATCTCCCGGCAGCTGTGATTCATACGAGCAGCTCTCTGTGAAGTCAGGCAAACATTTTCCATTACATAATATGGTTTTTCCAGTAGTCATGTATGGATGTGAGAGTTGGACAGTAAAGAAGGCTGAGCACCAAAGGATCAATGCTTCCAAGCTGTGGTGCTGGAGAAGACTCTCAAGAGTCCCTTGGACAGCAAGGAGATTGAACCAGTCAATCCTAAAGGGAATCAACCCTGAATATCCATTGGAAGGACAGATGATGCTGCTCCAATATGAGGAGCTGACTCACTGGAAAAGACCCTGATGCTGGGAAAGACTGAAGACAGGAAAAGAGGGGATGACAAAGGATGAGATGGTTAGATGGTGTGACCGACTCAATGGACGTGAGTTTGAACAAACTCCTGGAGATAGTGGAGGACAGGGAAGCCTGATGTGCTGCAGTCCATGGGGTCTCAAAGAGTCAGACCTGATAGAGTGGCTGAACAACAGTAACAATGTGTGGCATGGTATCACCTCTGTTCTCCTTGAAAAGCCAATGAGGGGGAGAAGTGTTACCTAGAGAGTCCCAATCTCTGAGCACTGGCAGTTGTAAACACTGGCAATTTCCGAGCGCTGTGCTTAGGCCTCCCGCCCTGCTAGACCCCACTCTTGGAGAGAGCTGGGAAACCTTGGTGGCTGGGAGAGGAGTGCAGGAGGCCCAGGGACACCCGAAGAGGGAGCATCTCAGTGCCGTGTAGGGCCTCACCTGGGGTCCCTGGGGCTGAAGAGGCACCCTGTCCCGCTCCTCGGGGCAGTCCTTCCCTTACATCCCCATCTTAGTGTGTGTCCTCCTGCATCGCCTCTGTGGCCGCCTCCCCCATCCCCTCTCTCTCCCCTTGTCCTTAGCAAAGGCACTCACCCTTGCTCACCTGGCCTAGTGCAGCAGATACCCTCCCAGCTCATCTCCTCCAGTCTCTCGTCACCCTGAACCTAGAATGCTCCGCGGCAGGCATGGGTCCCGCTGCGCCCCCTTTCTAGCCACGACAGCCCTCACCCTCCAGTTTGTTCAGTTCATCTCAGGATTCCTCTCAGACAGCCTCTTGTAAATGGAAAGTCACCCGAGTGGGCAGTGACAGGGATCAGGCATGGGTCCCGCTGCGCCCCCTTTCTAGCCACGACAGCCCTCACCCTCCAGTTTGTTCAGTTCATCTCAGGATTCCTCTCAGACAGCCTCTTGTAAATGGAAAGTCCACCCGAGTGGGCAGTGACAGGGAAACGGATTTTCCAGTGCACCCATATGCTTCCCACGCAGCCCCCTCGCAAAGGTTAGAACACAGATCACCTCCCCACCTCCTACTCCACACACACACACACACACACACACACACACACGTAACTTTGTATCTCCCAGTGCTTCACAGTGAAGGCCAAACTCAACTGCATGATGCTCAAAACCTGCCTCTTCCACACAGCCTCATGTGCTTACTCCATTTTCATCTGGGAAGCATGAAGAAAAATAACATCTGAGTCCCCTGACCCTGTCCAGCTGGTCTACCCCTCAGGTCCCGGGCATTTTGTGTGTCCCATCTCTCAGTGACTGCCCAGGGTGTCTCCATGGTCTGAAGTATCCCTCCCACATGTTTTAGGGTCCACGGATGTCTGGGGTTAGCATAGTAGTGGCAGATACACAGAACTACGGGGCTTGGAAGAGTCTTAGTGGACCCTGAACAGAGCCCGTTGGCGGCCCCTTGGACCCATCACTCATGGCCTGGGCTGGCCTCTCACTCAGTGAAACTATGTTTCTCTTGGGCTCCTCACACTATCTTAGTGGCAACTGGTCACCAGGGGGAATAAACACTGGGCTTGGCATTAGAGGGATCCTGGTTCAAATTGTTGGTTACATGGACACTTACTGGTTGTAAGACCTTGAACAAAGTGCGAAGCTTTGAATTCTGTCCTCTGTACAGTGGGGCTGACACCAGAGGCTCAGTGTGACAATGTGGCAGCATCGGGCATGTCCCAGAGGTCTGACCCAGGCTAGAATCTGGCTCTGGACATTTGCATGACACCTTCTGGGCCGCTGGACTGTGACCCCCAGGTGGGAGTGGTGGGCTCCCATGAACCCTCATCCAGCTCCTCTCCAGTTCTTGGCTTTTGTGTTTATCTAGCAGGTATTCAATAAATGATCATTGAGGAAATCAACAAGAATGGATGGAGTGTCTCCTCTCTGGGGGATGGGGCTTTTTGGAGTTTCAGGGATCTGATGATGACAGGGTGCTCACACGTTCCTGGGGCAGGCAGCCAACCACCAAGGAGAGGACTAGATATCCACAGTGATTGGGTTCTGTACAGACAGCAAAACAGATAGAGTGGGAGCCACTTTCACTTGAGAGCCAAAGAAGGTCACTGAGCATGTGGCGGTTGACCTTAGAATTAAATGACTTCTGGGGCCAGATGTTCAGGCGTCCCCAGGGGAGAGTGTCCCCAGGGAGAGGGCAGCCAGCGTGCAGTGCACACACGGCTCTCTGCATGCACACCCGCTGCACCCAGCCCCTCCCCCGGGTGGGCCTTTGGGTGGAGGTGATGGGCTCCCTGTACCCTTTCCAGCTCTCCACCTGTGTGCTGCATGAGCCTTGCTGGTCTTGAAGGAGACAGTTGAGCTTCAGGGTTCACAAGGAGCATCCAGTTCCTGGGCTCTGAAGTCCAGGAGCCCAGGCAGCCCCTTAGAGCACACCCCCTCTCTGCCAATCAAAGCTCAGTAGCCAAGCCCTGATACCACTAAGCCCTTACCAGGGATGCCCAGGTGATCTGTGTGCGCATCACACTGAGAAACACCACGCTGAACCTCGCTTTGCAACGTGCACTATTGCATCCAGTGCCAGCTCTCCCAGAAGTCTTTTAAGCCCTACAAAATCCCTGGATTGCAGTTATCCAGTTAGCCATGAGGCTCTGCACAGAGGTGTCTTCTGCAGAGACAGTGCACAGACCAGTTTTTATTTCTTCCAGGTTGTATATATCTAAGGTCAAAGCTAGCAGGATCCTTAGAGCTAATCTGGTCCTATCTGCTCATCTTGTAGATGGAAGACCTGAAGCCCAGAGAAGGAAAGCAAATTACTGAGGATCATACAGAGGAGTCAGAGATAAACCAACATGATGTGCCAGCGTGTTTCAGCCTGAACATCTGCTACTTGGCATTGAGAAAAGCCAGAGCTAGTGTGGACGGACCTGGGGCTGATGTCCCACCTTTGCCAAACATGACGAGTCTCTGTGATTATCCCAACCCTGTCTGAGGAACTGATACAGGTCACCATGGTTACCATTTATTTGGTACTCACTGTGTACCAGGCACTTTTCTAAGTGTTTGATGTGTTATTTCAATGGGTCTTTACAGCAGTTCTATGATGTAGGCACTGTTGCTGTGTCCTCTTAAAAATGACACACTGTGTCCAGTGATGCTAAGGAGCTTGCCCAACAGTTGACACAGATGGTAGGTGATGGAGGCAGGACTCAAGCATGGCTATCTGGCTCCATGCCCTTCCCTTCTCCTGCACACTCTCTATGTAGAGGATCTGCACATAAAGGGATTCTCTGGACATTTGAGGCTGCATAGGTAAGAGAGAAGTGATTGTGGACACTCAGTTACTTGTAAATCAGTTTATATGAAGGTTACCTGTGTGTATTGCCACTCCAGACATCTCACCTGGAAGGGAAGACGGAACTGCAGTTACTCATTCTAGAACGTACAGGATGATAGTTAATAATGCTGTATCACATGTTTAAAAGCTGCTAGGAGAGTATATCTTAAAAGTCTTCATCACAAGAGAAAAAACTTTGTAACTATAGCTAGTGTCAGATGTTAACTGGACTTCTTGTGTTGATCATTTTGTAATATATGTAAATATCAAATAATTATGTTATGGACCTGAGACTAATATAATGTTGTATGTTAATTATATTTCAATTTAAAAATTAGTAGAAAAAAAAGCACACCATACCTAAAGTAGCGTGTAGACTCATTGACTTTAGAACTGAAGAGGAAGTATGATAGGGTGAGAACGGCTATCATCTTAACACCTCATGCAGGAATTCATCTCATGGAGACAGCTCTCTTGGTTTAATAAAAAGTAGTAACTTGCTTATAAAGAAGGTAAAACTCTAAGAGTATGAGTTGGAAAGAGAGGAAGAAACAAAAGAGAAGCTAAACCACTGCAGGGTAAAAGAGATTATTATGAGTTCTGGCTGAAGAGAGAGAGGAAAAGCAAGAGAAAGTAAAGGGGAGAGGAGGCCAGCTGACCGATCAGTTCAGTTCAGTTCAGTTGCTCAGTCATGTACGACTCTTTGTGCCCCCATGAACCGCAGCACGCCAGGCCTCCTGTCTATCACCAACTCCCAGAGTTTACCCAAACTCCTGTCCATCGAGTTGATGATGCCATCCAGCCATCTCATCTGTCCCCTTCTCCTTCTGCCCTCAATCTTTCCCAGCATCAGTGTCTTTTCCAATGAGTCACCTCTCTACATCAGGTGGCCAAAGTATTGGAGTTTCAGCTTCAACATCAGTCCCTCCAATGAACACCCAGCACTGATCTCCTTTAGGATGGACTCCTTGCATCCAAGTGACTCTTAAGAGTCTTCTCCAACACCACAGTTC
>SJYC01022992.1:0-63454 GCA_006408675.1 Madoqua kirkii | reverse complement strand
ACGACTCTTTGTGCCCCCATGAACCGCAGCACGCCAGGCCTCCTGTCTATCACCAACTCCCAGAGTTTACCCAAACTCATGTCCATCGAGTTGATGATGCCATCCAGCCATCTCATCTGTCCCCTTCTCCTTCTGCCCTCAATCTTTCCCAGCATCAGTGTCTTTTCCAATGAGTCACCTCTCTACATCAGGTGGCCAAAGTATTGGAGTTTCAGCTTCAACATCAGTCCCTCCAATGAACACCCAGCACTGATCTCCTTTAGGATGGACTCCTTGCATCCAAGTGACTCTTAAGAGTCTTCTCCAACACCACAGTTCGGCACTTAGCTTTCTTTATAGTCCAACTCTCACATCCATACATGACTACTGGAAAAACCATAGCCTTGACCAGACAGACCTTTGTTGGCAAAGTAATGTCTCTGCTTTTTAATATGCTGTCTAGGTTGGTCATAACTTTCCTTCCAAGGAGCAAGTGTCTTTTAATTTCATGGCTGCAATCACCATCTGCAGTAATTTTGGAGCCCATAAAAATAAAGTCAGCCACTGTTTCCACTGTTTCCCCATCTATTTGTCATGAGGTGATGAGACCAGATGCCAAGATCTTAGTTTTTTGAATGTTGAGCTTTAAGCCAACTTTTTCACTCTCTTCTTTCACTTTCATCAAAAGGCTCTTTAGTTCTTCTTCACTTTCTGCCGTAAGGGTGGTGTCATTTACATATCTGAGGTTATTGATATTTCTCCCGGTAACCTTGATTCCAGCTTGTGCTTCCTCCAGCCCAGCATTTCTCATGACATCCTCTGCATAGAAATTAAATAAGTAGGGTGACAATATACAGCTGACCGATACATTGCCAGAAATGACCACAAGCTCCTTTAAAAGAGAAATCTAATATTAACTTTATTTTTTTCCTGTATTACTGTGATGTGTTGTCATCCCAAACCTTTCTTTCTTAATTTCAGGCTTGTTGCCTTGTGTTTGTGTGTGTGTGTGTACATGTATGTGTACCAAGGGGAGAAGATGACTTCCTCTCTAGGTGAAGTTGTAAGCATATCCATTCATACAACCTAATTCAAGGAAAGCAAAATCTTCCAGACAGATGTGACTAGCAAAAGTTTCAGCCACACGTGGAGGGCATTGATTGTTTTTCCTGCCTCTTCATTGAATTGTTCTTCTAAGAAATAGTGAGCAGCTGCTATGTAGAAGGTAATAGATGAGGCCAGGGCAGCAACAGAGGTGAGTGTCCCTACATCATTTATTGTGCCTTTTATTAAGATTTTGTTCTGAGTGAATGAAATGAGGAGCCACTGGAGGGCTTTGAGCAGAGGAAGAAGCTGCAGTTCTGGATCCATCTGGACACTAGCCTGATGATAGATTTGAGGGATATAAGGGTGGAAGCCGATAGACCATTTAGGAAGCTGCTGCTTCCTACAACCTGCCTAGGCTACTTCATAGATGGGTAACATGCCACCGGATCATAGATTATTATTATGGAACATCAAGGAGGTAGTGGATATGGAAGTCTGGAATTCAGGAGAAGATTCCAGGCTGCAGATATGAAATGGGGAATCATTGACTTATAAATGGAATTTAAAACCTTAAGATGAGGTCTTTCCTCAATCCCATCTCTGAGATTTCCAAAGCATTGAGAATAGACTTGAAACATAAGAGAGCCAGAGACAGAACCCAGAGGATTTCATTTAGCCTTTCAAACCACTTTGTCAAGGTCAACAATGCCCTTGCTAAATCCAAAGGTCTTTTCCTAAGAGACTTCCCTGGTGGCTCAGACGGTAAAGCATCTGTCTACAATGCTGCAGACCCAGGCTCGATCCCTGGGTTGGAAAGATCCACTGGAGAAGGAAAAGGCAACCCACTTCAGTACCATTGCCTGGAGAATCCCATGGACAGAGGAGCCTGGTGGGCTACAGTCCATGGGGTTGCAAAGAGTCAGACACAGCCGAGTGACTTCATTCATTCATTCATTTCCTAAGCCTCATAGTGTTTGACCTTTGTTTGAGTTTTATGTTTCTTTCACATACAATCCAGAGTCATGATTAATACACCCTTTCTCTGGAATTCTTAGAGATATCAAGAAGAATGTAGGAAATCGAATATGTGAAAAGGAGTTTCAGTCAAATTAATTTGCATCTCAAAGGATGTAAGACAACTTTATTTGATTGCTGGGTTATCTGCTCCCCGATCCCAGAAAAAAAAAATCAAAGATGTAAAATATACAGTGATGGGATATTTAGATTATAGCATTATGGGGTATTAAAACTAAAAGATGCAAAGAGATTTTTGAGCACTTTGTGTTTTTAAAATTTTAAATTCCAGTCATTCCATACTGGTATACAAGACAGCAATTTGCTTTGTTCATTGACCTTGAGTCACGTGACTTTTCTTTGTCATTTATTTTTTTTCCCAGAAGCTTTTGGTATATTCGTTGGGGTTTAGACAATCATGTCATCTGTGAATAAAGATAACTTCATTTCTTTCTTTTCATTACATACACTTTCTTTTTTCTTGTCATATTGAAACAGCAAGTACTCCCAGTACAATGTTGAAAAGAAGTGCTGAGAAAGGGCATTCTCTCCTTCTTCCAAATTTAGGGAGAAAATACCATACCATAAAGTGTGATGTTTGTTATAGGTTTTTTTGTAAATGTTCTTTTTTACATTGGGAAATTTTGCCAATGTTGCTAAGTTTTATGAGTGTTTGTTTTTTTTTTAAATCATAAATGGGTATTGAATTTTGAAGAATGTTTTGGCATAAATTGATATGATACAAATCTTTTTCTTTCTTGATGTATGGATTACATGACTGATTTTTCAAATGTTGAATCAGCCTTGCACATCTTGAATAAGTCCCACTTGGTAGTGGTGTATACTTCTTTTTATATGTTGTTGGAATCAGTTTGTTAATATTTTGTTGAGGATTTTCCATCTATGTTCATCCAGTATATTGTAGCTTACTTGTAATGTTTTTATCTGGCTTTGATATTAAGGTAGTGCTGGTCTATATAATGAATTAGGAAATGTTCAATTGCTTTTACTTTTGGAAAATGTTGTGGAGAATTAATATTATATTGTCTTTAATGTTTGGAATTATGCATCAGTGAAACCCTTTGGAGCTGTATTTTTTAGAAATACTGAATTTTTAAAATAGATACAGGACTATTCAGGTAATGTTTCTCTTTGTGTGAGTTTTGGTAATTTGTGTCTTTCAAGGAATTGGCTCATTTTATTTGAGTTATCAAATGTTATCAATATCTGAGTTATCGTCAGTAGCATCATTTGCAAATATTTTCCCCTATTGTATGGGTTGTTTTTTCATTTCATTGATAATTTCCTTTGCTGTGCAAAAGGAAAGTTTGATTAGATTTTTTAAGTTTGATTAGGTCCCATTTGTTTATTTTTGCTTTTATATCTTTTGCTTTGGGAGACTGATCCATGAAAATATTTCTACGATTTATGTTTGAAAATGTTTTGCTATGTTCTCCTTTAGAAGTTTTATGGTGTCATGTATGTCCAGTCCTTTTTAAAAATCATCAAGAGCACTATTGCAAATATTTTCCCCTATTGTATGGGTTGTTTTTTCATTTCATTGATAATTTCCTTTGCTGTGCAAAAGGAAAGTTTGATTAGATTTTTTAAGTTTGATTAGGTCCCATTTGTTTATTTTTGCTTTTATATCTTTTGCTTTGGGAGACTGATCCATGAAAATATTTCTACGATTTATGTTTGAAAATGTTTTGCTATGTTCTCCTTTAGAAGTTTTATGGTGTCATGTATGTCCAGTCCTTTTTAAAAATCATCAAGAGCACTGATATTCCATTACTCACTTCCAAAAGAATCAACGACCCATGAGCACTTTATAACCTCATCTCACCTGATGCTCTCATCCCTCATACCATACACATCATTCAGCACATATGAACTGGAATTCTAGACTCCCAGTGTGAAACTCTTAACAGGTGAGATGGATCAGCAATTCTTAAGTGCGTGTATGGTATAAATTTTATTTAAAAAGCTGTATCTCCAACGTGGAGACAATTAAAGAAGGAAAATATGCAAGTAACTCTTTGGTGGCTGCAAAGATGCAAAAGGTTTGAGAGTAATTCCTGTTTGCATACACTTGCTCAGTTGTTTTACCAGATGCTAAATAGTTGGGAAAAAATGAACTAGGTAGCAGAAGGGGTCACTCAAATTAGAATAAAGTGCAGGCTTTTTGAATTCAAGCAAAGGACAGGCAGTAGACAGTGCTGTATCTTTGTGTAGCTGTGATGCATTCTGCACCAGTGGGGGAAACTTACAGGGTGTGCAGACTTTTACTCATTCAGGATCTTTTCTCTCTTTCCCTCTCAATATAGATATAGATATATCACATATATAAACAGAGATAGATACAGTACACATACATTAGTTATACTTACATTTATATGCTAACTTATTTTCTAACATATATTCTAAATCTCTCATTGAAAAAGTAATTCAAATTGTCCCAAAGTATATACAGTTAAGAGTAGGTTTCCTGATTCTCAAATCTTCTTCCCCACAGGCAACAATCCTAATAAACTTCTTAGATATACTTTCAGACATAGTCTATACATGTGTTCATGAAAATAAATAGGACAACTAACTCTAATAAATAACATTCTCCTCTTGTCACCAGGGGCTTCTCAGATGAAGCAGTGCTAAAGAGTCCACTTGCCAGTGCAGCAGACATGGGTTCCAGCCTTGTGTCAGGAAGATCTCCTGGAGAAGGAAATGACAACCTACTCCAGTATTCTTGTCTGGAAAATTTCATGGATAGAGGTGCCTGGCAGGCTACTGTCCATGGGGTGGCAAAGAGTCAGATGTGACTGAAAACACACACTCACACACAGACAATCACCAGATAAAAAATATTTTAATTTTCACAATAGCAATAAAAAGTATAAAATATTTAGAATTTGGCCTAAAAATATTTTACAAAGGCTTAATGGGGAAAAATGTAAATTCTACTTGAGGGCATGCACAATCATGCATGTGAGCCCCATTCATAGACTGGACAGCTTTATGTCAGTGTTCTTCAGATAAATCTGTACATTCACTGCAATTCCACATAAAAAATACTCATCACAAATCTTGAGGAATTGATCACTTTCTTTAAAAATTTATATGTAAGTGTATAGGTATACAATGCACCTATATACAATGAACTTAGTCAGTTCTGAACACTAAAATCAAACAGGAGGGATTTCCCCTACCATGGATTAGGCATTTCCCAATGCTCTAGTAACAAGTGGGGAGAAGGTATATTCGTGACAATAATAACAAAGCCGTGGAAGCAAACCCAGAGCTGAGAAACAGACCCATGCGTATGGAAATGATATGTGATACAGGTGTCTCCACCTTAGGGGAAGCTTTCTGCTTATTAGGTGATTGTGAGGAAAATTAGTTATTATGTGGCAAAAAATAAAATTGAATTTCTATCTCACAACATATAAGTGAATTCACAATAAAGACCTTAATGTGAGAGAGAAAATATGAATAAACATATAGGCAAATATCTTTGTATACTTAGAGATGGGGAAGGATGTCTTCAACAAGACGAGAAATTTACAACCACAAGGGAGAAAAATGCACAGGTATGACAGGATCAAAATTAAGGATTTCTTTTCAATAAAGGTCACCATAGACAAAATGAACAACACCTGACAAGTAATCAATATCAGAGCTATACAAGAAACTATTTGTATATCATGAAGAAAAGGAGGAAATCGAATAGGGAAAAAATGGGCACAGACTGTGAGAAGGCAAGTCACAGAAGGAGTAATCTAAGAGACAAAGAAGGGTGCATCACTCCTAATGCACATTTGAACGTGGTGTGATTTGATCCACATGAGCTCGCCAGGGAGTCAGAGGTTGACCATTAGTGAGTTTGACGGAAGACTCAGGAGACTGGGACCGCTGATCCACTGTTCTGGGAAAGGTGACTGGAGAGAGCAGTCTGGGAATAGGGAATTACCTTACTGTACGGTCTAGAATTCTCTGCAGTGCTCCCGCTGGTCCTGGACATTGCTCGTTGCTTCATGTTTGTGGGAGTGGGGCAGTGGAGGCTGTTTAAGGATCCACCACCAGAGGAGGGAACAGATCTCATGGGAAAGGCTGTGCAGGTATTAGAAGCAATGAATGAAATGTACATAATGACTACGAATGAAAGAGAGTGAGGTAGCTAGCCTGCGAACTTCTATGTGCAATGAAAACACATACAGTCACAAAATTCACTACGAACAGAGAGTGAAACATCAAACACGTTAGAAACACTTTTAAAGAGGAAAAGATAGTCGGAAAAGATAATCGGAAAGAAACCACAGATAGAAAACAAAACAAGAGAGGCTCAGCAGTCAGGCAGACAGGGAGGAGTCTGCCCTGAGCCAAAGAGTGTGATAATTCAAACCTCTGCCCCTGAGGAGCAAGGAATCAATCTATAGATAAATAATTCAGTTCATTCTTTGATTTAAACATCATTGCATTTATATACAAGCCAAGTTACCCTTGATTTGTTTATTGCCATGTTTCATAAGCAACTGAACCTTTAATTTTGAGTTTTCTTTTCACATTAAAAAAACTCCCCCGCCCCCTGCCCCAGATCTCAGACCTTTCCTTAATGCCTTTGGAAGACGTCCATCATTGGATAGCATCCCCACACATATCACAATATATATAGTAGTCAGATTTTGGTGTGTGTATGGATTGTTCACCATATTCTTTTTGCTTATAAACAGCAGTGCAGTGGAGACTCTTGTACATTCGTCTTTGTACGACATCTATCAGTAGGTTAAATTCCTAGCATTGCTGAAGTGATATGTATTTGTTTAAACAGAAGTTGTCAAATTACTCTTGCATCAATATATGCCCTCATTCTTGCCAGCATTGTGTATTATTAAAATTTTTTTCTATGCTGGCAAATGAAAAATTTTATTCCTGATTTAAAATTTTATTTATTTAATTATGAGTGGTTTAGCCTAATTTTTTCTGTGTGATTTTAAGCCATTCATATTATTCTCTGTGGTTGGCCTTTTTCCTATTAATTTACAAATGCATTTTATTTATTAAGAATGTTAGTTCTTTCTCCTGTGTTCTATAAGTCTAAAGCTAGCCAGATATATCTGTATCTCTATCTATAAAAAGGCTAAACTTTAAGCTTCTTCTTTCTGATTTTTACGTCTTATTTTTCTGTAATAAAATTTTAATGCATAGTTACTTCTGGAAGGATCGTAGATAATATCATGATCCTGGGGATATTTACATTTTTCACAACTTTATACATTTAGCGCCAAGTTGACTTTTGGCTTATTATATAAAGGAAGTGTTAAATTGTTCCTATTTTTTTGAGCTGTTTTCATGCTTGGATGCTGCCTTTGTAATAATCACTACTACTTCACCTGTAATGGATAAATATGTTTTTTTTCCCTCTCTCTTATTATTATGATAAATTTGAACTGTCTTTGCATTTCTGCCATGATTCTTGTTTTACCATGTTGTATTATACTTTAATATACTGCTAGATTTTATTTGAAAGTATTACTATTAGTTTCACATCAAAATTCAAAAATAAGTTTGATCTGGTATTTGTTTTCTGTGACTTTAATTATGTATTATTCTAATGGGCGAAGAGGGCTCCCCTGGTAGCTCAGTGGTAAAGAATCAAGCCAGGGGCTCAGTGGTAAAGAATCTACCTGCAATGCAGGAGCCACCAGAGATGTGGGTTTGATCCCTGGGTCAGAAAGATCCCCTGCCAAAGGACATGGCAACCCACTCCAGTATTCTTGCCTGGAGAACCCACAGGCAGAGTAGTCTGGTGGGCTACAATCCAGAGGATCTCAAAGAGTCAGAAATAACTGAATAGGCTGAGCACAATGGGTGAAGGATTTTGCAGCAGTTGAAATAGCACTGGGATTATCTTCTAGGAGGGATGAAATAATTTGTGGCAAACCACAGTCTCACCAAGAACATCAATCATGGCTGGAAAATACAGACATAATTGTTTTGAAGGTGTCAGAGAACACTGAGGGAACAAAAAGAGAAAAGCTGAAGCTCTGGAAAGGGGTGGTTTTGGAAAAGTGAGCTAACTCTTTTCATCCTTTTTATAGCAGGGCATTTGCTAATTCTGGGTATGGACAGGAGGGTGGTAATCTAGGTACAGGGAAGCTGCTGAAAGCAAGGACATTTTGGCAGACTTTGGAGGAGGTTCAGGTTAGTAAACACTAGATTTGGAACCTAGGTCGAAAGTCCATACAAAGCAGCAGAGCTTTGTCAGTCTCAAAGATGAGAGCCTGAGATTCATCAGGCAGCTCTTAGTTGGGAACCATGGTGTGATATGATTAAAATATATATATATATATACACACACACACATATATATTTGGTTTTTGTTCCCAGTTCCTGGTGCAGAACTACTTATACCCTTAGAACCTCCTCAATGATAATAGTGTCTTTTATATCGTAAAGTGATGGCTGGTGGCTGGGAACCTCTAAAAAGCTTCAGAATGGGGACTGGTCCAAAAAGATCAGCAATGGCCACAGGACTGGAAAAGGTCAGTTTTCCTTCCAATCCCAAAGAAGAATAATGCCAAAGAATGTTCAAACTACTGCACAATTGGACTCATTTCACATGCTAGCAAAGTAACGCTTAAAATTCCCCAAGTCAGACTTCAATAGTATGTGAAACAAGAACTTCCATATGTTCAAGCTGGATTTAGAAAAGGCAGAGGAATCAGAGATCAAATTGCCAACATCGGATGGATCCTATACAGTGGAACTGACAGATTCAAAGGATTAGATCTGGTAGACAGAGTGCCTGAAGAACTGCTGCTGCTGCTGCTGCTAAGTTGCTTCGGTCGTGTCCAACTCTATGCGACCCCATAGACGGCAGCCCACCTGGCTCTCCTGTCCCTGGGATTCTCCAGGCAAGAATACTGGAGTGGGTTGCCATTTCCTTCTCCCATGCATGAAAGTGGAAAGTGAAAAGTGAAAGTGAGTCATGTCCGACTCCTAGCGATCCCGTGGACTACAGCCTACCAGGTTCCTCCCTCCATGGGACCTTCCCGGCAAGAGTACTGGAGTGGGCTGCCATTGCCTTCTCCGTCCAGTTGCCAACTCAGCCTGAAGAACTATGGATGGAGATTCGTGACATTGTACAGGAGGCAGGGATCAAGACCATCCCTAAGACAAAGAAATGCAAAAAGGCTATTTCTATTCACAAATAGCTGTGAATAGAAGAGAAGAGAAAGGGAAAACAGAAAAGGAAAGATATAAGCATCTGAATGCAGAATTCCAAAGAATAGCAAGGAGAGATAAGAATGCCTTCCTAGTGATCAATGCAAAGAGATAGAGGAAAACAATAGAACCAGAAAGTCTAGAGAGCTATTCAAGAAAATCAAAGAAACCAAAGGAACATTTCATGCAAAGATGGGCACTATAAAGGACAGAAACAGTATGGACCTAACAGAAGTAGAAGATATTAAGAAGAGGTGACAAGAATGCACAGAAGAACTGTATAAAAAATATCTTCACGACCCAGATAATTACAATGGTGTGATCACCAACCTAGAGCCAGACATCCTGGACTGTGAAGTCAAGTGGGCCTTAGGAAGCATCACTATAAACAAAACTAGTGGAGGTGATAGAATTCCAGTGGAGCTATTACAAATCCTAAAAGATGATGCCGTGAAAGTGCTGCATTTAATATGCCAGCAAATTTGGAAAACTCAGCAATGGCCACAGGACTGGAAAAGGTCAGTTTTCATTCCAATTCCAAAGAAGGCAATGCCAAAGAATGCTCAAACTAATGCACAATTGCACTCATCTCATATGCTAGTAAGTTCATTTCAGTCTCTCAGTCATGTCTGATTCTTTGTGACCCTGTGAATCGAAGCACGCCAGGCCTCCCTGTCCATCACCATCTCCCGGAGTTCACTCAGACTCACGTCCATCGAGTCAGTGATGCCATTCAGCCATCTCATCCTCTGTTGTCCCCTTCTCCTCCTGCCCCCAATCCCTCCCAGCATCAGAGTCTCGCATGAGGTGGCCAAAGTACTGGAGTTTCAGCTTTAGCATCATTCCTTCCAAAGAAATCCCAGGGCTGATCTCCTTCAGAATGGACTGGTTGGATCTCCTTGCAGTCCAAGGCACTCTCAAGAGTCTTCTCCAACACCACAGTCCAAAAGCATCAATTCTTTGGCACTCAGCTTTCTTCACAGTCCAACTCTCACATCCATACATGACCACTGGAAAAACCATAGCCCTGACTAGACAGGCCTTTGTTGGCAAAGTAATGTCTCTGCTTTTTAATATGCTGTCTAGGTTGGTCATATCTTTCCTTCCAAGGAGTAAGTGTCTTTTAATTTATTTATCAATTTAAAATGTACAGACTGATACATTTGTATATTCAGAATTGTGAGACCATCAGTTCAGTTCAGTCGCTCAGTTGTGTCCGACTCTGAGACCCCAGGAATCCCAGCACGCCAGGCCTCCCTGTCCATCACCAACTCTCAGAGTTCACGCAGACTCACATCCATCAAGTTTGTGGGACCATACTCAAATCTAATTTTAAATATTTTTGTCAGCCCAGAAAGAACACCGGTGCCCATCATCAGTCACTCCCAGTTTGCTCCTCCTTTCACTAGTTGGCAGCAACTAGTCTACTTTCTGTCTCTAAGGATTTGCCCATTTTGAGCATTTCATATAAATGGAATCAAACAAAAAGTGCCCTTTTGTAACTGGTGCCTTTCACTTAGCATAATGTCTTGAAGGTTCAGTCATGTTGTTGCATGTATCAGAACTTCATTTCTTCTTCAGTTCAGTTCAGTCACTCAGTCGTGTCCGACTCTTTGCGACCCCATGAATCACAGCACGCCAGGCCTCCCTGTCCATCATCAACTCCTGGAGTTCACTCAGACTCATGTCCATCGAGTCAGTGATATCTTAGGGATGGATAATTATCCACTGTGAGGATATATAGGGATGGATAATTTTCCACTGTGTGGATATATAGTATTTTATTCATTCATGAGTTGATGGACCCTTGAGTGGCTTTTATTTTTTGCTTCTTTGAATAATGTTTCATGGACATTCATATATAAATTTTTGTGGAGAAATGCATTTTCATTTTGCTTGAGTATACATCTAAGAGTGGAATTCCTGGGTCATATAGTAACCCACTGTTTAACATTTGGAGGAGCCACCAAACTGTCCTCAAGAGGCAGCACTGGTCCACATTTTCTCTAGCAATGCATAAGGATTCCATTTGTCCTTGACAACACTTACCATTTTCTAGCTTTTATATTTTAGCTGACTTAGTGGTTACATTTTATTGTCCTTTGATTTGCATTTCCCTAATGACTAATGATATTGACTATCTTTTTTTTTTTAAGGACATATATGATTTTGTTTTTATTGGTTTTTATTTTTATTTTACTTTACAATACTGTATTGCTTTTGCCATACATTGACATGACTCCACCATGTGTGTATACGAGTTCCCAATCCGGAACCTCCCTCCCTCCTCCCTCCCCATACCATCTCTCTGGGTCATCCCAGTGCACCAGCCCCAAGCGTCCTGTATCCTGTATCAAACCTAGACTGGCGGTTCATTTCTTACATGATAGTATTCATGTTTCAATGCCATTCTCCCAAATCATCCCACCCTCTCCCTCTCCCACAGAGGCCAAAAGTCTGTTCTATACATCTGTGTCTCTTTTGCTGTCTCGCATACAAGGTTATCATTACCATCTTTCTGAATTCCATATATATGTGTTAGTATACTGCATTGGTGTTTTTCCTTCTGGCTTACTTCACTCTGTATAATAGGCTCTGGTTTCATGTGCCTATTTCCTGTGCTTTTCATGTGCTTATTTATGTCTTTTTAGAGAAATGTCTGTTAAAACCCTTTGCCCAATTTTAGCTGTGTTCTTATTTTTATTGTTAAGTTGTAAGAATTGTTTTCCGGATACAAATTGTTTATCAAGTGTATGATTTGAAAATATTTTTCCCTAGTCCATGGGTTGTCTTTTTATAATACTTTCTTGATGTTACCAGTGGCATCACAAAAGCTTTCAATTTTCATGAAGTTCCGTTCATCTATTTTTTATTTTGTTGCTTGTACTTTTAGTGTTATATCTAAGAAATCATCACCTAGCCCAACAATATAAAGGTTTACCCCTATATTTTATTCTAAGATTTTAATAGTTTTAGCTCTTATGTTTAGGTCTGTGATCTATTTTGAGTTAATGTTTGTGTATGATGTGTACAAGGGGCTTAATTTCATTCTTCTGCATATGTGTATCCATTTGTCTGGGTGCCATTTGTTGAAAAGACAATTTTTCCCACTTTATTGTCTTGGTAACCTTAATGAGAACTAATTGAAAAGCTGAACCTAAAATTCATATGGAAACCCAAGAGATTGAAAATATTCAAAGCAGTCTTGATCAGTGGGGTAGAACTGAGAGCCCAGAAATAAATGGTTGATCAAGGCTGCTTAGACTATTCTTAGTCTCTTACCAAAGAAAACAAATAAAGCTAAGATTTGTATAAGGATTATAATAATTCTGTAAATCAATTTGGAGAATACTGCCATCTTATTTATATTAAATCATACAATCCACTAACATAAAATGCTTCTCCATTTATTTAGATCTTTTTGAAGTTGACGTGTGTCTTACAATCTTCTGTTTAATTTATTCCTAAGTATTTTGTTCTTTTTGATGGTCTTGCAGATGGAATTATTTTCCTAATTTCATTTTTGTATTTTTGTTGCTGGTTTATGGAAATATAATAGGTTCTTATATTGATCATATGTCCTGCAACATTTCTGAACTCATTTATTAATTCTAATAGGGTTTAAGTGAATTTCTTAAGATTTTCTAAACACAAGATCTTGTCATAGGCAAATAGAAATTATTTTAATTTTCTCCTTTCTAATGTGGTATCATTTATTTCTTTTTCTTGTTTGATTTCTCTGGCTGGAACCTCTAGTACAGTGTTGAAATGTTGAAAGGCGAATCCTTGTCATGTTCTCAATCTTAAGGAAAAGCATATATTTGGTCTTTCACTATTAAGTGTAACTTTAGCTGCCTAGATCTACTTCAGTGTAATTCTGTTGCATCTATATTCTTCTAAAACTTATATTAGTTAGTAGTATTTGCTTTTAGTAACTTTATTAAAAGGATCTCGGGTAGTGTATCACCTATGATACCTACATTTCTTAATCTGATATTTTGTAAGTGTGGCTGTATTGTTGCCTGTGACTGTGGCTCATTCGTGTTGGCTTCTATATATTATTTCGTTGTGTAAATATGACACAATTTAGCCATTATCCCATCTTCGGATAATTTGATTATTTCCATGGTTTTGCTATTATGAAGAGTGTTGCCATGATTATACTTATCAATATCTCTTAGGCTAAAGTTGCCAGAATTTTCTTGGGAATACACCTAGGCATGGACTTGCTGTAGGAATATTCAATTTTATAAGATAATGCCAGTTGTTTTCTACTGTGATTCTACATATTTACATATCCATTAGTAACATAAAAGGCTTTGTCGCTCTATATTCTCTTCATCCCTTTGCACTGATGAACTGTGATTTTGGCCCTAAAATGAGTATAAAATGATACAACATCTTGGGGCCTAATTTTCATTTTCCTCAAGCTTGATGGGGCTGAGCACCTTTTCACAGATGGGCTTCATTTAACATTGGGTGGGTGTTTCCCCGAAGGTGTTGATTTTCCTGCACTTTCAAGCTTCACTTATGCATGAACCCAGAGAGCCCCCACTTACACTGGAGGACCTAGGGACAGAGGGACAATAGGCACATGTCTGCTGCATCCAGATTCTGCCAGCTTGAAGGCAGCCCAAGCCCCCTGGAATTGTGTACCCTGACATGGCTAAAATCAGGGGAGAGGCTGAGAACATCTGAGTTGGAGAATCAGAGATATCTTCAACAAGCTTATATTCGTCATTTCCATCTTTGATTCAAAAATTAGAGTTTTAAAAATAAATAATAGGTGAGTTTGTCCTGTTATATTTAATAATATTATAAGGTACAATTGGTCTCAGTTCTGTCATATTATTTTATATTATGCTTTCTGATTTTAATGCATCCTTTAAAAGTCTTTTCCTTCATGGTCTGTGTTTCCATGGTTTGCTTTGTGTATTACTTTTCCCTCTAATAATTTGGAAGGTTTATGGATAATTTTTATTTCCTTCAGTGGTTGCTTTGTAGCTATGCACAATATTCTTTTATGTCTTATTTCTTGAATTATAACTTAAGAGGTTTTCCCACCATGAAAAAAACAGGGAGCTTTGTTTCTTTCCTCTACTTCACTTTCTCCCATGTCATCTTTCAGTATATATTACTATTATTAGTTCTTTTATACTTTACATAATATCCTTCTACATCAATTGCTTGATTTATCAGCTTCAGATGAGTTGATCCTCTTCTTCAAATGTAAGTACGTGTTTCTATATATCCTGCTTCGATCTTACTCTGTGTTTTTGATGTAAGAACCTTTATCTTCAGTTCTGGAAGGTCATCAGCTGATACCTCTTCAAATGTTGTCTCTCTTCATCCTCTCTGGGCTTCCCTGGTGGCTCAGATGGTAAAGAATCTGCCTGCAATGCCGGAGATGTGGGCTCGATCCCTAGGTCAGGAAGATCCCCTGGAGAAGGGAATGGCAACCCACTCCAGTATTCTTGCCTGGAGAATTCCATGAACAGAGGAGCCTGGATGGCTACAGTCTCCGAGTTCACAGAGTCCGACATGACTGAATGACTTTTACTTCCTTCATCCTCTTTACTTCTCCTATTATTCCTGTTAAGACAGGTGGGAGACACTGGGCTTGGGCTCCACTTGCTTCACCTGCTTTCTTGTGTTTTACTCAGAGCTTATCTCCAGAAAGCGCTGCTTCCCATCTGGGAGGTTCTGGTTTCATGATCACCTCCACCCCAGCCCTAGGGATTTCCCTCGACTCGGGGAGGCTCTGTTGTAAATGTTTTCCTCTTGGTCTCATACCTGGTGAGTGGTGCAGCTTTGGGGCCCTACACTGCATTTGAAGCAGACTTAGAGTTCTGACTTGCCCCTGGTGTCTCCCTTCTCACTGATGGCCCTGGAGAGGTGCACCCACTTTTGGGAAGGTGTAGGTGGTGGTTTTCTTTTTTCATTTTATTGAAGGGACAGCTCTGCTAGGCTCCTTGGCTCTAAGCAGAAAGATCATTCCTCAGCTGTTTTGTGCACAGGGCCTTGTGCCTCGGCTCTTCATCCCTCATGGGTATTGAAATGAGCGATTTCATCCAGTTCTTACACCCCTGTGGGCCATTTCCTGTTAACTCCTGCTCACTGCTCTGGCTTTGAATTTTGTTTTATTTCTGGCACAAGAGGATTTTCCCTTCTTGCTCTGAGTTCATGGAAGTGGTTGGAAATTGACTTGTGTTCTCTTGTGGTTAGCATCTCTTCATGTGTGTAGTGGGTGTGACACTTTTGTGGAAGGTGGGGAGAATGCTTTCCCCGCCAACTTGGTCCTCTGTAGAGAGCAGGAAGTGACGGTGACTTGGGCTGTAGAGGCTGGTCCTTCTGCCTGGTAGCTAGGGAGAGTGCTAAAAGCAGAAGTTCCCGAGGAGCCTGAGAAGGGCGACCTGGGAGGAGACTCCGAGGGACAGAGGATAGTGGCACAGCGGGCGTGAGCACTTCTGCACGGTGGGTCGAGTGGTCGTGTGTGGATGTGAGAGCTGGACTGTGAGGAAGGCTGAGCGCCGAAGAATGGATGCTTTTGAACTGTGGTGTTGGAGAAGACTCTTGAGAGTCCCTTGGACTGCAAGGAGATCCAACCAGTCCATTCTAAAGGAGATCAGCTCTGGGATTTCTTTGGAAGGAATGATGCTAAAGCTGAAACTACTTTGGCCACCTCATGCAGAGAGTTGACTCATTGGAAAAGACTCTGATGCTGGGAGGGATTGGGGGCAGGAGGAGAAGGGGACGACAGGGGATCAGATGGCTGGATGGCATCACGGACTCGATGAACGTGAGTCTGAGTGAACTCTGGGAGTTGGTGATGGACAGGGAGGCCTGGTGTGCTGTGATTCATGGGGTTGCAAAGAGTCAGACACGACTGAGCGACCGAACTGAACTGAACTGAATACACAAAGATCCCCTGAAGGAGGGTATAGCAATGCACTCCAGTATTCTTACCTGGAGAATCCCCATGGACTCCCCTTGTCAGAGAAGCCTGGCAGGCTACAATCTGTGGGGTTGCAGAGAGTCAGACATTACTGAGCAGCTAAGCACAGCACACAACACACAAACCCAAGTCATCTGTGAAACTGGCCTGTGGTTGCCATGAGCCTCTAGGAACAGTGCTGGTGGGCTCGACTGCCTTCTTTGACTGGTATTTTGAGGAAATTAAGGAAAAGGGTCCATCTTTCACATTACGGACCACTTGAAGTACAAAGACAAAAGTAGCAACATCAGTATTTTTAAAGAAAACTGGAGGAGGAAACTGAATGTCTTCTCCCAAGAATTTTCTGAAATCTGGGGGAGGACATTGAACCTCCCACAGGGTGAGGTTAGATTCAAGCTAACTGTATTTACTACGGCCGGGGTGAGGCAACCTCTAGTTCACATGTAGCTACTAACATTTCTTTCCTTGTTTAGTCTACGTGACAGAGCTCTGAACAAATAAAACTAGCCTCATTTTCTGTGTGTGTACATGCTCAGTTGCTCAGTTGTGTCCAATTCTCTGCAACTCCATAAACTATAGTCTTCTAGTCTCCTCTGTCCATGGGATTTTCCAGCCAAGAATATTGGAGTAGATTCCCATTTCCTCTTCCAGGGGACCTTCCTGACCCAAGGATTGAACCTGAGTCTCTGGCATCTCTTGTATTGCAGATAGATTCTTCACTGCTGAGTCACAGGAGTCCCTAGACTAATGGTTTTCAGCCAGGGGTGATTTTGACCTCCAGGGGCGTCATCTAATGGGTGGAGGCATTTGTGATTGTCATGACGTGGGTGGAGGAAGATGTTACTGGTGCCTCATGTGTAGAGGCTGAGGATGCTGCTAAACGTGCTATGATGCTCAGAACAGACCCCACAACAAAGGATTTTTCAGCCACAAATGTTAATAGGGCCAAGATTGAGGAACCCTGATAGAGAGTAGGTAGCCGAGGCTTAGAGACTTCAAATCATCTGTGTTACCTCGAAGAGTTGGACAGTTAGGAATGACAATGATAATTCATATTGATTAATAGCTATTAGACTCTGCTTGAGCTGCCATAACAAAATACCACAAGCTGGGTGGTTTAAACAATGAAAAATTATTTTCTCATCATCTAGATGAGAAGGCTAGAAGTCCAAGATCAAGGCCAACATGGTCAGTTTCCGGTGAGGACTTTTCCTGGCTTGCAGACAGCCGCCTCACTGTGGCTTTTGTCCGTGTGTGCTTGTTGCAGGGAGGAGGGAGAGCTGCCGAGCATGGGCTTGAATGTGAGAGCTCTGACATCGACTCCTATAAGGACACTCATCCTATTGGATCAGGACCCCACCCTTATGACTTTATTTTACCTTAATTACTTCCTCAAGGGTCCATCTCCAAATACAGTCATACTTCGGGTTAGGGCTCAAGATGTGAATTTTGGGGGGACAAAATCCATGCCTATCAACTGCTCTCTCAGTGCCCGGCATTGCTTAGGACTCTCTGGGTATTGTTTATTATCACCCTATGACAGACATGGAAATTGAGATGCAAGGAAAAGCCAGTTCCTTACCTGGGGTGACGGGGTGTGGGGGCACTGCCAGGATGTACACCAGGCAACAGTCTCCAGAGCCTGTGCTCTCCACCCCTGGGCTGCACTTCTCTGAGGAGCTCAGGCATGAATCTAGGTTTCCAGCTGTGTCCTAAGCTCTGCCCTAAGCTCTGCCCTGCACTCATCTCCTTTTACAAGTTTATGGCCCAAGATACAGCCTGAGAATAAATAAGAACTCAACACCATAGCTTGAACATGTGTAGATCAAAGAGATTTGTTGAATGTAGCAAAAGGGATGAGCCTCTAGAGGAAGCCACCATGAGCTCCTGGGAGAGAGGTCACAGATGGGCTCATGCATTTTCCTCTATTGCAGGTCCCCCAGGCTTGGGCCCTAAGGCAGTGCAGCTGTGGGGCCGGCATCTGGGCTGGTGGCCCATGGTGATCACCAGCTCGCAGCAGAGATAGTGTGGCTAATTGAGACAGCAGTTGTGGCCTCCAGCCTTCTGATTATGGAGTAAGGCGAAGCTCCACTCTGACGCTGCTTCAGCAGTGGCATCCTGGGACTCACTCCTGGGAGCTGAGCCTGCAGCTACTCCTCTGGGCCTTCCAGGATGTTGCAAGCACCAGTTCCCTGTAATAAATCCCTCTCTGCTTAATCCAGTCAGAGTAGTGTCTGATCTGCTGCTGCATGCAGATTGATACTGCCTGGCAAGGAAAGGGAAGGAGGGGGTGCTGGGGGAAGACTCTGGGGGAGGCTCCTTCCCAGTCCATAGGCACCTTGTGGTCAGGGATCTGGGGTCCTGGGAGTAGACAGAGAGAGCTGCTAGTATTTCTCTTGAGAGTCACTGCTGTTGCTGCTGCTAAGTCACTTCAGTCGTGTCTGACTCTGTGCGACCCCATAGACGGCAGCCCACCAGGCTCCGCCGTCCCTGGGATTCTCCAGGCAAGAACACTGGAGTGAGTTGCCATTTCCTTCTCCAGTGCATGAAAGTGAAAAGTGAAAGTGAAGTCACTCAGTTGTGTTGGACTCTTTGCGACTCCATGGACTGCAGCCCACCAGGCTCCTCCGTGCATGGGATTTTCCAGGCAAGAGCACTGGAGTGGGGCGGCAGTGTCTTCTCCTTGAGAGTCACAATAGGATACATAAAAGATACCGAGCTGGGAGGTGTTAGAGCTGAGGCCCTAGTCTCCCCTCTCCTCCTTGCTCGATGTGTGAACTTTGGTGAGTCTGTTGTTTTTTCCTGGACTCAGGTGTTTCCATCAATCTGAGTCTCAAGCATGACCTTCTGTGGCATCGGGTCTGAAATAACCAAGGGAGCTTGTAGGGGGTGGGACACAGGCTGGGATTTTCAGCAGAGCCCTCTTTAAATGTCACGGTGCGAGGCTTTCCCATTTAAAGAGAGATTGACAGCCACAAGCAACCTAACAAGATTGCCACTCTGCTCTTTCTTTAGTAGACAGAGCATCTCACAAGCTGGAAATCAAGAGGTGCCTCGGGGAAGGGAGCGCGGAGAAAACAGCACCATTTACCAACTAGTCACAGGTCTGGGCTCTGACAAGAAGCAATTATTCAAGACAAGGCACCTGAAGAAAGGGACAACTGGGCTCAGGGCCCCAGTGGAACTTCCTTCCGGGCCCCCCACAAGAAGAGGGGAGGATGTGTATGGAGTCCCTTGCAGGCTGCCTCCACTTAGCTCTGGACAATGAGGCTCCGAGAAAACAACCTAAGGAGAAGGTGGCTGCTGGAAGTGGTGGAAAGATCTCTGCTCTGTTGCTGGCTTGCTGTGTGACTCTGGATAGTCTATTCACCTCTCTGGGCCTCTGTGGCCCTTATAAGAAAATGGGTTTCATTCTAAAGGCAGGGACTGCCTTCTCTGTTTGGCCCTTAATCCCATCACTGGAACAGTGCCTGGCCTGCAGCAGGTTTTGATCAAAGTTATTAGTTGAAAGAATGAAATGGATCCTATGGCAAGACCTGGAATGGTTTTAAGCACAAAAGGTAAGGTTTTAGTAGTGCTTTAGATGAACCACCTGGCTGCCCCATGGAGGATGAGAAAGAGGGCACAGGAGCTGCTGCAATAAAATGATGGATGTAAAATGAAAGACCAGTGAGCTGAAGGCTGTGAGAAGTGGCAACCTAGGACTTTACATCTGGGGAATAGTTTAGTGTACAGGTACATTATCTGATGTCATCTCTACAAAGGCCTGGGGATGGGACAGAGCTAGGGTTGGCACGTGCTCTTCCAAACTCAGAAATATGATTTAGAGAGAGGAAGGAAGTGCCTTATGCGAGAGTGGAGCTGGCAAATGGCAGATTCAGGACTCAAGTGAGGATGTGAGAAGACACTTAACATCACTAGTTATCAGGGAAATACAAATTAAATCTGCTATAAAATACACCCAGTAGAATGGCTAGAACTAAAAAACTGTTCATAACAAGTGTTGGCAAGAATGTGGAGGAATGGGAACTCCCCTACCCTGCTAGTGGAGGTATAATATGGCACAGTCTCTTGGAAAACAGCATGGTATTTACCAAACCCACTCCTAAGTAGTTACTTACGAGGAATAAATATGTGGCTTCACAGCATTTTGTTCTTGAGTTTTCATAGCCACGTGATTCAAAAAAAAGCCAAGTAAGCAACCCAAGTGTTCCTCCACATGGGAATATATGCAAATTGTGGTTTGACCACACAATGGAATACTACTTAGCAATGACAAGGCATGAGTGACTGATACAGGCATAGGGTGGATATCAAAAGCAGAATCCTGCGCATAAGAAACCAGACATAAAAGGAGAGAAACTATAGTACATGATTCCGTTTATATGAAGCTCTAGAAAAGTCTAATCTGTATTGACGGAAAGTGGAATGTGGTTGCCTGGAGCTGGAGCTAGAGAGAGAGACTGAATGTGGAGGAGGAAGAGGAAGCTTTAGGGGGTGATAGAAATGCTCTGAATCCTGATTGTGGTATTGGTTGCATTTATCCAAGCTCGTCACAGGATACTTTTGAGTGCATTGATTTATTATACTAAACTTACATCTCCATCAGATTGATGTAAGAGATCAATTGATGCCTCTTCCTGGGCTCCTGTGCTCATTCTGGTTCCCCGTGGCTCCTTTGGTTGCATTTATCCAAGCTCGTCACAGGATACTTTTGAGTGTATTGATTTATTATACTAAACTTACATCTCCATCAGATTGATGTAAGAGATCAATTGATGCCTCTTCCTGGGCTCCTGTAGCTCATTCTGGTTCCCCGTGGCTCCCCAGAACCAGGCAGATGATTGAGGTGCGTGGCCATCCACCTAAGGAAGCCCTGACCCATCCCTGACCCTGCTCCTGGCCTCTAGGACTTTACTTGTATGTGAGGTTCACCGAGCGAGGCACCAAAGCCATCTGTGGCTGCCTTCCCAGCCTTGTTCCCATTTGTATTTCCGTGTCCGTGTATCCCCCTGGTGAGGAGACCCTGTAGAAAGGAACAGCTTTTACTATCACTTGCTTTGAGACAACACTCTGGCTCTAGCTTCAGAGGTGGCTGCCCATCCCCTGAATAATTTAGGGGGCTTAAATGTGGCTGGTCTTTGTTCCAAAAGGCCTTGCTAAAACATAGGCAGGCACAACCTTCCATCAACCTCAGAGTCTGTTCCCCTGCAGGGCTGACTTTGATCCCCTGGGGGCAGTAGCCTTTGTGGAATCTGAGTATCCTTCCCTGTCTTCTGCAGTCAGCAACTGGCCCTGCAAGGAGGGTTGCAGTGACCAGCATTCACACTGAGGGACGTTTGCTGTCTGGAGAAAATGTTCCACACTCAATGGGAAGGAAAATCCCAGAAAGAGAGAGAGAGGGGCAGGGCACCCATCAGTGGGGGGTGAGATCACTGAGGGGTGGAGACGTCTTAGGTAGGGGCTGGCAGGATGGTCTAAAGGGAGGACAGGGTCTCTTGCTTGTTAGGCTGTCTGGATCCTACACTGCCTCCTGTTACAACCCTGCTTTGCCTCCTCTGACTTGGCCTGAAGGACAAAGATGTCCGCTGATCTAGGATCCAAGGTCAGTTAGGGTCTGGCCCCAGCTGAGCTTCCAGCCACTCCTGTTGGCATTGCCTTCGCTCATGCTGTCCTCGCTTCCTAGAGGGCCCTCCCTCACTTTCTGATGTGGTATGTTCTCATTTGCATTCTAGTCTCAACTTTAGACTCTTCTTGAAAGCCTTCCTTGACCCTCCCAGCAGAAGTAATTGTTCCCTTCTCTGAGCCCAGAGAAAACTTGGCTTGCTCTGTTGTTTATTTCTGAGTTTGTTTTCATGACCAGCTCCCTTCCAAGTCGGGATGTTCACAAGGGCAGAGCTTGCATCTTCCTAAGCTCCCAGCCTGGGCTTGTGTGCCTGCTGCAGACCGGGCACCCAGGAAATGCTGGGTGAGGGAGTGAGTGCCCTTGGTCTGCACTTGGGCCCAGCAGCTCTGTGGATGCTGGCATGCTGCATAGGCGGGTCCTGTCTGTGTATGGGCAGCTGAACCCTGGCATCTGGAGTAGGACCCTGGGGCTTGGTCCCGTAAGCCAGGCTGGGCAGCCAAAAAGAGGACAGACTTGGAAGCCGGAACCAGCCTGCTAAGCCCGTGATATTCACCAGGCTGACAGTTTCCCAGCCAGAGCAGCCCGGAGACAGGGGATGGCTGGAGAAAGTGGGTCAACTTGACTCTTATTCAAGACACCAGGGAGGGCCCTGGGGTTTAGCCGTGGCAGTGATGGAGACTGATCCTGTCATTTGCTTGGATCCAAATGAAAGGGATTAGTGACTGCAGAAATATATTAATTTTCCATGCAGCACAGGGCAAGGAGAGGCAGTAGAGGATTTAAAAACAGAAAAACAAAAACAAAAACAAAAAAACCCTGTGTATGTGCTTGTGTGCATGTGCCTATGTGTGCATATACATGTGTGTGTATACTGCACACATATACCCATCATCCACACCCACGTCATGCGTCAGCGTTCAATTGCAAGTATCTTTATAAGTCTGACAGGCTGGAGAAGAGGCCTCAGCTTTAGAGCTCGAAGACTCTGGTTGGGGCCTGAACATTCAGTCAGGATGCTGCCCTCTGTGAACTTAGGTTTCTCCTCTGGGATGCAGACATGTTGACTATCCTCACAGATCAAAGTGTGGATATCAGAGTGTGGCAGTCTGCTGTGGACAGGAGAGGTGTCCTTCAGAAGTTACTCTGCTCCTGCGGTGGGATTTCCCAGCTCCTCCTGTGAATGGATGACGTTCAGGTCACCAGATCACACTCAGGATCCACCTGCAGGCCACACCCCTCCAACCTCCAGGGAAGCTAGATGGTGCCCCCTCTGGAGTGGACGGGTGTCCATGGACATGGCAGAGCTGGGAGCCCTGACTCATTTCCAGCAGGTGCTGTGACCTGTGGCAAGCTCCATCCCCTTCTTACACAGTGACAGCCTTACTTATCCTCTGTTTCAGAACACTTTGGGAGCAGGGAGGGTGTATGACTGGGCCAGGAAATGCGTGGTGGTGACCTAATGACCCCAAAGTGAGAGTCAAGGCCGACTGTTAAAGGCATCTCTTTATTTCATCCTTCACTAGTCCTCTGTCCCCTGGCCTCACAGCTGCCACCGTGTCTGCTCTTTTACATAAGAAATTGCATTCAGTTCGGTTCTGCTCCTCCCTGAGAAGCCCAGCCCCTGTGTGTGGTCCACCATGGCCTCCCTTAGGAGTGCAACTGGCTCATTACGATGCCCTTTCCCAGCAGTGAGAGCCAGACAGACGCCTTCCCCCTTCTGCTCGGCAGACAGACAGCACAGTCCACGCGGCCTCTTCCTCCAGTCCCCCTTCTCCACAGAAGGCAGGGGAAAGGGAGGGGTCATTTCCCTAGTTTCACGGAAAGTCAGGGCTTCCAGGATCAGAAGGGCCGCCCCTGCCTCCTGTTCAGGAAACTCTTCAGACAGGACAGACTTTAAGCCCCTTCCCCTCCTGCCCCCTCCCCCTCTCCTGTGCTTAGGCTGGCTCAGGCCCTCAGCTCCCAGACACTTTCTGGAATATCCTTCCTTCCTCCTGAGCCCAGGAAACTCTTAAGTTGTTCCAGGCTCAGCTCCGGCTTTGCCTCTCCAGTGAGCAGACTTGCTGGATCCACGGTCCTGGCCCTCCCCTCCGGGTGCCCCTTGATTTCAGGCTACATAGATTCTGTAGTAGCTTATGCACCTCTTTACCTGCATGCATGGAGCTCCATCAGAGTGTCTCTTTGCCTTGGCTGTCCTTGTTCTAATCCCAACCCAGAGTCTGGGTCTAAGGAAAGGCCCCCAAAACATTTGAGATGTGAGTGTTGGACTTCCCTGGGAGATGGTACAGGGCCCTGGTCTCATTCTGTGAGCATGGCTAAAAGACTCTTACCCCATATGCCTCCCAATTCAAATTCAGCCTGCTCCCAGGACCCCAACCCCAGCCTCCTGCCTGAGTCTTGAATGAGCCGGAATGAGATCCCCAATTTTGTGTGAGGTTCCTCCTAAACCCCGCGTATCTCCTCTCCCCAGTCCTGATCCTTTATTCCAGAGACAGAGAGATACGGAGACAGAGAGCGGCCAGAAGACAAGAGAAAAATGCAAAAAAGAGATTTAAGTTGAAACAGGGACAAATACACATGGAGAGACAAAGAAAGAGAAAAGGAACAGAATGAAAGAGAGTGAGAAGACGCAGGCAGAGAGGCATAGCAGAAGACGATCAGAGGCGGGGAGGGAAAGCAAGCTAGAGATGGCAGGCGGGGTCCCGGCAGCCTCGCAGCTGCGGAAGGGAGCCTGCCAGCCTGGCAGCGAGGGGCTGGCCCGGCATAGGGCCCCAGCACGGGGTGGTGGCAGCTGGGCTGGGCATTTGGCTGCCTCTGCTGAGCCCAGGCCCCTGCGCCTGACCCAAGCCCAGCTGCTCTAGCCCTCTTGTTTTGCTGCCTGCAGCTTCCAGGCAACCTTCATGCTCTGGGACCAGGAGCCGGGGGAGGAAGTGGCAAAGCTGGGCCTCTGAGGTCACCTCTGCCAGACAGGGAGGCAGCACCGCATATTCCACCAGCAGGACCCAGGCAGAAGCCCATTCCATTTGGCTTGGGGAGAAGACATGTGGTTTTCGTGACAGTGGATCTCCTTTCTAATTAGGGACTCACTGAGGCGTGTGTCAAAATCGGCAGCATTTTTTGAGCTCCGCAAATAAGAACAGCCCCTCACTCCAGGGCAGTGTTTCCTGGGTTTGAGGCACCTCCCTGAAGATGCTGTTTCTTTGACACACTTTCCATAGCATCCCCGCTCACTTGGTGTCAACCCATCAGGAAGCCGGGGCCTGGAAGGTAAGAAGGGGTCCAGGCACAATCAACCACTAAGTGTCAGCGCCAGGACTTGAATCCCATTAGCAGGTGCCACTGAGCTCCCAGCTGGCCCCCAGAGCTCTGGGGTCCCATCATGGCTGACCTGCAGAGTGAGGCTGGGCACCAGATCAGGAGTCCTTTTTCTCCTATTTTGTGGCAACATGCAGGACCCAGGGTGAGGAAGCTGACATAAGTTTTCAAGCAATGAAGGTGTTTGAGTTATTTTCCCTTGGAGCCCTACTCATTTTTTGTGCTCTGCTGCACTTCCCTGGGATCAGAGCCCAGCTGGTTTCTGGGAGGCTGGGGAAAGACATCTGGGACCTAAAATTGAGTCAGAAGTGATTGACATGCAATGAGATGAGGGCATATTCTCCTATATTCCTCTTGAGGCAAAAGCTTAGATCCCTTTGGGTCCCCTGGATATAGAAAGACCCAACACAAGGTACAGGGCAGGGCTGTGTGGAAGGGGACAGGGAACAGGGAAGAAAGAAGGAGCAGGTGGAGGGTCAGTCATCAGGGTGTTGTGTGGACTGTGAAGTTTGTGATGTGAGCTACTCGCTCCCCCCACCAAAGTCTCCATCAAAGTCACTAACATTACTTGTTAGTTGCCTGTATGTGGGCACCAGGTTGGTTCACAGATGTCTGCATGGAGTTGTTGGGAGAAAGAAAAAGCCAAGGGCAAGGATTTGTGTGCTCACAGACCTTGGAGTTGGGGTTTCCAGCCAAGCGTGCCTCAGTATCCAGGGCTCAGAGGCCCTAGCTGACATCTGGGTTATGGATACACATAAAATAGGGCCCAGGGTGCCAAGCTGGAGGTGGTGGGGAGGTATTGGCTATCGAATCAGGATCCAAGAGATCCTGGCAGGCTGAAATGAGACTGAGTCTGGGAGGCTGAAGTTTATTCACACAGGAGATTTCTAGTCAAGATGGCTGATTAGGCTGATGCGAGATCATCTTCCTTTTCCAAATGCTTGATGGAGTAGGAGGAAGAGCAGAAAGAGGGGAAGGAGGAGACACAGTGGAAGCCTCAGAGCAAGGGGTACCAGAACAGATTTGTGCTTTAGGAGCTGGATGCAAACTGGGGCTGAGAAGGTCTCGGGCCCTGGATCTGGGCTCTCTGGGGAGAGTCAGTAGCCAGGAAGGAATTAGGTCATCTGCGTTTGGAAGCCAGAATCCTGTGGGAGGTGGTATGATTGGCCCCAATTATGCACCCTTCTCTGCAGCCAGACTCCTGCCATCGCCTCATCGCGGGAAGAGTATTTGTTCATGCCTCTTAACTTTGGGCTCAGCTGTGAAACTTGTTTTGGCCAATGTACCAGATGCCGGAATAAAGATTCAGAACGATAGTGACAGCCTGGAGTAAGGCTAAATCTAATAGGAGGGAGTTTAATTGGGACTGGAGACTTCCGCCCAACATGGCGGACAAAGCTGTCATGTGATGGAAAGTGACAGCGTGCCAGTCTGGGCCTGAGTCTCCCTTGTTTCTGCTGGCTGTGCTAGGTCTCTGCCAGAGTCTTGAAAGGTACATGCCCTGGTTCTTCGGTTGGTCTAAGGAAGATAAGAGAAGGGAGAACAACTACCCCATCTGACCACAGATAAGGTGTCCAACCATCCCAGTGTTCCCAGGACTGTGAGGTGTACTGGGATGTGGGACCTACAACACACCAATTGAGAAAGTCCTGGGAAAACCAGAAAGAGCCAGTCATCCTACCCACACACCTGGCGAGAGAAGCAGGACCAACCCAGCTGCAATCTGAAGGGCCGCCTTGCCACTGCAGCCTTAATCAGGCAATGCAGAGATAGGCAGAGCGCCCTCTCAGCTGATCCACAGAGGCAGCATCCGCACGGTCGTTCTTATTGCATCCTCTCTAACTTCGTGATTATTTGTTCCACAGCAATATTGTGGCAGTAGCTAACAGAGATATTGCCATGAACTCAGATATTGTCACTGTGAGGAGTGAGCTGCCTGCACCAATGGATGAGGAGCCTCAAGTTGACTAAAAAATCCACTTCTTAGTGTGTTAAACCAGTGGCTCTCTATCCTGATGGCAGGTTAGAATTTTCTAGGGAGCATAACAAAGTCGAATACCCAGAACACTTTCCAGAGAGTCTGTTCAATTCTTCTGCCACATGGTCCTGGCTTCATCATTTTTTAAAAAGCCCACCTGATGTGAAGGCAGGTTTGGGAATTGGTGGATCTTTCAGACACAGCTGAAAAAACAACGCTTAAGTTGGCTCGGTGGAAGTTGCTGTACCTGAATTGGTGCACACCAGCTCCTTCTCACCCTAGAAGGGGAGAGGCAGCTTGGAAGAAGTTTCTGTGATGCAGACTCAGGGGTCTGAGCGGACCCAGGATCCTTTGTGTTATCAGGGTCCTGGAGATGTAAAGAAGGCTGGGGAGGAGCGAGGCGGGAGTCCTGCCCTACACCCCCGAGTTCTGTCCTCTCCTCTAAGAGGCAGGAGCACAGTCTGAGCTATGTCTAGGCCTGAGCTCCCCAAACTTTAAGTGCCCAGGAAGCGGCTGTGGATCTTGTTAAAAACATGTAGGTTCCAACTCACGTGGAACTCGTAGGTCTGGGGTGGAACTGATTCTCCGTATTTCTCAGGGGATGCCCATGGGCTGGAGCACATATTGAGTAGGAAGGAGGTGGGAAAAGAGGGGAAAGGACGCCAAGTTCCATGATCCCCTCGGACAATTCATACCAGAGAGAAGAGGGTTCATGAAGGTGGCAGGTGTTCCCATTCTAGAAGGGCTGCCATGGGATCTGGAGATTCAGCATGACCCCATAGGGCAGATCTGGGGCAGAGGGAGGTGTCTCCCTGAGTATGGAGACAAAGTTCAGGATGAAATGACTGCCGTGGGAGGTGGTTGCTGCCCGTTCCAGCAACGCAGTGGGGCAAGGAGCAGGACGACCCCTCAGGGAGAGGGCCCGGGTGTGGTCATCCACCCAGAGCCTTCAGAGCCTCTTCCTGCTCCAGAATCTTGGATCCTTCAGGTCTTTCATTTCTGTATTTGGGTCAAGAACAGAGCCTGGGTGGAGGCTGATGGAGGCACGGAGGCCTCCCTTCCGTGCACACGTGGAAATCTCACCACCTGCTGGTTACCCAGCCAGGTCTGGACATGCGGGCAGCCTCTCTGGGTCCTCTCTCTGTCTAAGAGGAGACTTTGGTCTCTGGGAAATGGACACTCCTGATTGGTGGAGGCTGCCTCCTTGGCCAGACTGCTTAGCTGGGGCCAGGGAACATCAGATTCCAGAGGAATCAAATCTGATGACATTTGTGCTCAGCGTCTAAGCTGAGAGCAGGATTCTGGTTCACAGCTGTCATGGCCTGCTGTACTGCTGGGCAAGGCCAGCCCTCATTTCCTGCTCTGTACAGTGAAGTTGGTGTGAATGGCCCTTCCACCTCTGACTTTCTACAACTGTATGGAAATTTTGGCCTGTTTGGCTTTCAGATTCCAGAAGAGTGAGAATCTGGCCAATTCAGAGGAAACATGATGTTAGGGTAACCATTCTCTGCATCTCCTTGGAAAAGAGTTTAGGACCATGGAGCTAGAGGAGAGAGCAGGGGGAACTGAAGCTGCAACCAGCCTGTGTGGGGCACCTCTGCCACCCTGGGCTTTGAGTCAAAGCAGAGATCTTGGCCCCCAAGACATTTAGAGCTCCAGAGAGCTCTCTCCCTCCCTGGCTTCTCCTACTACCCTCACCCTGATCTGGGCCATAGCCCTCAGCACTGTGAGCCAGACGGATGGGTAGCAGTGGAGATGGGGGCATTATCATTATTATACTCATTTTCCAGATAGGCAAACTAAAGCACATAGAGGTGAACTGATATGGGAGGTGGGTTGCTGCCCGTTCCAGCAACGCAGTGGGGCAAGGAGCAGGACGACCCCTCAGGGAGAGGGCCCGGGTGTGGTCATCCACCCAGAGCCTTCAGAGCCTCTTCCTGCTCCAGAATCTTGGATCCTTCAGGTCTTTCATTTCTGTATTTGGGTCAAGAACAGAGCCTGGGTGGAGGCTGATGGAGGCACGGAGGCCTCCCTTCCGTGCACACGTGGAAATCTCACCACCTGCTGGTTACCCAGCCAGGTCTGGACATGCGGGCAGCCTCTCTGGGTCCTCTCTCTGTCTAAGAGGAGACTTTGGTCTCTGGGAAATGGACACTCCTGATTGGTGGAGGCTGCCTCCTTGGCCAGACTGCTTAGCTGGGGCCAGGGAACATCAGATTCCAGAGGAATCAAATCTGATGACATTTGTGCTCAGCGTCTAAGCTGAGAGCAGGATTCTGGTTCACAGCTGTCATGGCCTGCTGTACTGCTGGGCAAGGCCAGCCCTCATTTCCTGCTCTGTACAGTGAAGTTGGTGTGAATGGCCCTTCCACCTCTGACTTTCTACAACTGTATGGAAATTTTGGCCTGTTTGGCTTTCAGATTCCAGAAGAGTGAGAATCTGGCCAATTCAGAGGAAACATGATGTTAGGGTAACCATTCTCTGCATCTCCTTGGAAAAGAGTTTAGGACCATGGAGCTAGAGGAGAGAGCAGGGGGAACTGAAGCTGCAACCAGCCTGTGTGGGGCACCTCTGCCACCCTGGGCTTTGAGTCAAAGCAGAGGTCTTGGCCCCCAAGACATTTAGAGCTCCAGAGAGCTCTCTCCCTCCCTGGCTTCTCCTACTACCCTCACCCTGATCTGGGCCATAGCCCTCAGCACTGTGAGCCAGACGGATGGGTAGCAGTGGAGATGGGGGCATTATCATTATTATACTCATTTTCCAGATAGGCAAACTAAAGCACATAGAGGTGAACTGATTTTCTGATGTCACATGGCCAGTATGTGCCAGAGATGAATCTGAACACTTTTCTGCCTTGTTCTACTCTGTTTAAGCCTGTGTTCTTGAACACCAGATTCTCAGGCAGACGAGAGACATCGGTTTCCTGACCATTTGGGACAGTCCCTGAGCCTGCAAGAGTGAATGCCAGAGACACAGCCACTCCTTCAGGTTGGGTTCAAGGTGAGACCTCACTCCCCAGCCCAGAGATGGAGAATTCAGGGTGGGCGAAGTGTGGGAGAAACCCCACTGCTCCAGGGCAGGGCTGACCCAGCATAGAAAGTCAGACTCTGCAGTTCCAGCTTATTGCTTCCAGACTCTCAGGTAGGAGGCCAAGGCCCCCTGGAGCAGAGCCAGGATACCTTTCCTGCCCTGGTCATGGCTGGCAGGGAAGGGGCCTGGTGGGAATTCTGGCTGGGAGGGGCTGGCAACAAGCAGGAAGCTGGCAGTTCAGTGTGGCTGGAAAGCATCAGACAGAGGGTGAAGGACCCTGCATCCCGTGGGAGAGGTTTCCATGAATCCCCTCTTGGCACGTTACAATCTGAGCACCGCGGCCACTCCAGAGGCCTCCTGGGCTCTGCTCCCAGCCTCTTCTGGAGTTTCTTTTGGAGTTCCACAGCTGAGCCTGATGGAGAAGCAAGGGAAGGCCAGTGTCTGTGTTTTGGAACTTTCCTATCAAAATAAAAGGAGCTGGGGAAAAGCGAATACTGTTGAAGCCCAGGCAAAGATGGAGAAAACTGCCTTTTATGGCCGAAGCTATTAAAAGTCTACTTAGGAACACGGTGGCTGGCTGAGGCTTGCCTTCCTGCCAGGATTCCTCCCGGCCTTCCCTCGGCTGTTGGCCCTTACTGACTTCACCTCAGCGCTTGTGAAGGGTTTTCGGGGGCTCCTGACAACTTTATGCTCGCAGCTTGGCGAACACTCATCTGCGTGGATCTCGGAGCACATCAGGGTTCGTTTCCAAGGACCAGTTGTATTTCACGGTCTGTGTGGACTTTGCCATATTGGAAACTGCTGGCTGTGGAGGGACCGTTAAAAACAAATGTTCTGTGTTTTGAGCCTCTCTCACCTGCCAAGAGGTTTCCTTGATGGCACTGGCCCAGAAAACCATGCAGATGAAGATTAGATTAGAATAAATTGATTTAGAAGTGACATGAGGCTCCTCAGGAGAAGCTTAAATATTTTATACTTTGAGTACGACATAGATCTCAGCTGGGCCCTGCAGGAAGGGGGAGGGGAATGGGACTCCTATACCCAGATTGAGCGCAGCCTTGGAATGTGACGGATGGAGGCAGGATAGGCTGATCTTATGTGCTGCCTTCTGCCTCTGCTTCCTGATCTGTGGTTGTTGCTGTGCTCAGTTGTGTCCAACTCTGCCATCCCATGGACTGCAGCACACCAGGCTCCCCTGCCCTCCATTATCTCCTGGAGCTTGTTCAAACTCATGTTCATTGAGTCAGTGATGCCATCCAACCATCTCATCCTCTGTTGTCCCCTTCTCCTCCTGCCTTCAATCTGTCCCAGCATCAGGGTCTTTTCCAATGAGTCAGTTCTTCCCTTCAGGTGGCCCAAGTATTGGAGCTTCAGCTTCAGCATCAGTCCTTCCAATGAATATTACTTGTAAAATGTGATAAAAGGGTGTTTATGACTAGTCTCTTAGAATTTTTTGGAAGTCTCCCCAAATCAGCCTGGATTGGGGCCCTCTTCCCAGAGTCCCAGGAACTCTGGGCAATGTCTGGAGGTTGAAGGCAGAGTTGGGGATTTCCCCGTGAGACTGGGATTCATAAATTAACGTCTCTGAGGCTCACACTCACCAAGTCATAATCCCATCTGGGTGAGGAGGTGCCCTTTCCCACCCTACTGCCTTTACACCCTCACTGGAGTTGCATCTGGCACTTTGTCTTTTTCCCGTTGCTCTGGCTTTTCTCTGAGTGATAGGATTCCTGGAGCACAGAGGGAGGGGTATTTTTCCAGGGCCTGCACACCCCCAACCCTGTCCCTACCCCAGCAACCTTCCATTGAAGTTACCCATCTGGAGGAAGCAGAATGATTTGCATATTGAGCTTGGAAACCATAAGGTTCCTTGCCCCCAGGGCTCTTCCTTGACCTTTATTTACCTTGGTGACCCAAACAGAGGGGAATTAGGGATCGTTGCCAGTGTCTGGCATGCTATAGTTCATCGGTTCGCAAAGAGTTGGACATGGCTTAGTGACTGAACAATAACAACGTCCGTGTCTAGAGTGACTGGGTAGAGGCTCTTCTGAAAGTGGTGAGGGCTTCTACCCTGCATGCCAATAAGTGTCTTTCTGGTGCCAGTGAGACCTTCCTGGGGCCGCAGCAGTGAAGAGTAGAGAGGAGTTCCTGTGGGCTGGGGAGACAGCAAGCCTTCTTGAAAGAAAGCAGATGTGAAGGCACGAGCTCTGACCTCGGTTGAATCCCTGGGTCCAGTTCATAGGGAGGACACAGCCAGAGAAAAGAAAAGCCTGGTTTCTTATTGCCTAGGAGAAAATTCATCTCCAGAACATTTCTCTTAGAGTGTGAGGTCTTCTGGGGAAGCTTTGCTTCTCCAGGGCAAAGAATTTTAATGTGGTATTTGAATGTCTGGCCAATGAAGTAATCTGAAGGGATGGAGAATAACTCTTGGGAGACAATTCGTGGGGCCGCAGGGCTCTCTAGACCTTTCAGCAATGACCCTGATCTTGCGACCATTGTCTTGGGCAGGTTCTCATCACCTCTACAGTCTTTTCCCTCCTAGCCCTTCCTTCTCACCTCCCAGGAGGTAGCTGGGATCTTAGCAACCTTGCCACCATGCACACAGGGTAGGACAGCCCCCTGCTGAGAGCCACAAGGGGCTAGTTGGATGGCATTTGTTCACTGTTTGAAAATGCAATATGGGCGTGGGGAGTTGGGACCCTCATGAAAGTACCAATGGCTAAAAGGATGTTGGAGGTGAGCCAGGCTTTCATTTTTCCAATACAGTTTGAGGGTTTGCAATGTGCCAGGCAGTCCTGGGCACTGAAGATACAGCAGGGAACAAGGTGGGGCTTTTCTTTAGGGGAGAGAAAACAAGCAAGTAGACACGTGAAGGTTATTTCTGGCATCCTACAGTTGAGCAACTGAGCTGAACTGAAGTGCTGTAACGGAAGTGACGTAGGATGGCAAGATGGAGGATGAAGGCATGAGCACAGCTTTTAATCAGTGGCCAAAGGCACACTTTGAGGGAGTCAGTGGAACAGAAGAGGGATGAGAGAAGATGTAGGAAGATGTAGACAATATCATCCTCCTGACGACAGCCAGGAAGGTGGTGTCACTGTCCAGTGTCTTGGCCAGGAAGGTGACAGTGGAGCTGGGGGAAGCAGACCGATATGGGACATATTTTAGAGGCATCACTGAGGAGGTTTGTTGACAGACTGGATGCTGTGGGTACAGGGGAGACAGAAGTCAAAGGTGAACTCAGAAAAAGTTTTGCTGAGTATATGTGTTTATGCCGTTGCAGCCAGTGATTTGTGACCTCTTATGGAAGAACACAAAGAGTACAATCAAGTAGTTTACTTCAAGAATCGGAACCAAAGGGGCAAAAAAAAAAAAAAAAAAAAGACATGCAAAATAGCCCCAGCAATGGGGAAACAGTGGAAACAGTGTCAGACTTTATTTTGGGGGGGCTCCAAAATCACTGCAGATGGTGACTGCAGCCATGAAATTAAAAGACGCTTACTCCTTGGACGAAAAGTTATGACCAACCTAGATAGCATATTCAAAAGCAGAGACATTACTTTGTCAACTAAGGTCCGTCTAGTCAAGGCTATGGTTTTTCCTGTGGTCATGTGTGGATGTGAGAGTTGGACTGTGAAGAAGGCTGAGTGTCGAAGAATTGATGCTTTTGAACTGTGGTGTTGGAGAAGACTCTTGAGAGTCCCTTGGACTGCAAGGAGATCCAACTAGTCCATTCTGAAGGAGATCAGCCCTGGGATTTCTTTGGAAGGAATGATGCTAAAGCTGAAACTCCAGTCCTTTGGCCACCTCATGTGAAGAGCTGACTCATTGGAAAAGACTGATGCTGGGAGGGATTGGGGACAGGAGGAGAAGGGGACGACAGAGGATGAGATGGCTGGATGGCATCATGGACTCGATGGATGTGAGTCTGAGTGAACTCCGGGAGTTGGTGATGGACAGGGAGGCCTGGCATGCTGTGATTCATGGGGTTGCAAAGAGTTGTACACGACTGAGCGACTGAACTGAACTGAACTCAGGGACTAACAGAGTTATCACAGTTGAGTTTCAAATTGGAGTTTCTTAGCAGGTAGGGAAAAAGAGAAATACAGCTAAGATAATATTCATGATTTTTAGAGTAAAAAAAAATACCATTTTCTCAAAGGAAAGCCAAGATTCTCTTAGCACTAGATTCTAAACAAATTTTTTTCACAGGATGCTTTTTTTTTTTTTAAACAAAGATCTCTGCTTGCAATGTGGAGTCAGATCTTAGACATGCCTGTGGCACCTGCACCAAGAAATTGTACCTGACTTTTCTAAGAGTTGCTGCCCAAAGACCCAGGGTGTCCCATTAAAATGCAGCTGAGTGGGGGAAAGCATTAGAAGACAGTAGCCTTCTAATGGCTCATGGAAGATGGAATGTTAAACTGTCCTTAGAAACCAGAGTGGAGAGTCATAACAAAATAAAGAAGGGCTAAAAAGTGTCAAGACTTGGGAATGAAAATTGCCATCCTGTGTGAGTCACAAAGTCATGTGCATTTTTCTTACATTTGCTTTTAATGTTCTACACGCAGAGTGTATTTTTCCGGATTAAAAAATTGGTATCGCCACATCAGAGACAAACTTGAAAAATACTAAAAAGAGTATATAAAATAAAAATTAAAATCTGCCCTCTGGGATCAGTTCAGTTCAGTCGTTCAGTCCTATCTGACTCTTTATGAGATTTTCTTAATTTGTCTTTCTGACAGTCCATTGTTAATGTACAAAAGTACAACAGATTTCTATATCTTAATTTTGTATCCAGCAATTTTACCAAATTCATTGAGCTCAAGTAGATTTTGGTGGTGTCTTGAGGATTTTTCTGTATACAGTATGATGTTATCCACGAACAGTGGCAGAGTTAACTTTCCTCTTCAATTTGGATTCTTTTTCTTTTTCTTGTCTGATTGTAGTGGCTAGGACTTGCAATATGTGATCTTTGGGGATTAGAGTTTTTTTCACTCAGCATAACTCTCAAGAGATTCATCATACTGTTACTGTATGTAACATTAGCCCATTCTTTCTCACTACTGAGAAGCATTACATAGTAGATATAAACGACAATTTGTTTAACCATTCACTGACTGAAGGACATCCAGATTGCTTCCTATTTGGGGCTATTACAAGTAAAGCTGCTATATATTTTTGTATACAGGTTCTTTTGTGACCATTAGTCTTAATTTTTCTGAGGAAAATGCCCAGGAGTGCTATTACTGAGTAGCAGTTGCATATCTCCCTCTCATGGATCAGAGTCTTGTGGTGAAGGGGCTTGCATAACTCAGTGAAGCAATGAGCCAAGCCGTGCAGAGCCATCCAAGATGATGGGTCATAGTAAAGAGTTTTGAGAAAACGTGGTTCTCTGGAGAAGGAAATGGCAACCCACTTCAGAATTCTTGTCTGGAGACCCCCCACGACAGTATGAAAAGGTAAAAGATATGACACCAGAAGATGAGCGATCCCTCTTTGCCCAGGTCAGAAGGTGTCCAATATGCCACTGGGGAAGCGTAGAGTGCGTTACTAACGGCACCAGAAAGAATGAAGCAACTGGCCAAAGCAGAAATGACATTCAGTTGTGGCTGTGCCTGGTGATGAAAGTAAAATCCAATGCTATAAAGAACAACATGGCATAGGAACTTGGAATGTTAGGGCCATGAATCAAGATAAACTAGATATGGCCAAGCAGGAGACAGCAAGATTGAATATCAAATCTTTAGGAATCAGTGAACAGAAATGGACAAATTTAATTCAGCTGACCACTACTGTGGGCAAGAATCCCTTAGAAGAAATGGCGTAGCCCTCAAAGACCTCGGAACAACAACAAAATCTGCCATCAATATACTCTTCAGTGAAATTTTGTTGCATATCTTTTCCTTATTTCTTAACGGGATTGTTTGATTTTTTTATTGTTCTCTCCCCCCTCTCTCCTCTCTCCCCTCTCTTTAACAGTTCTTCATATATTCTAGATCACTAGTCCTTTGTTTGATATGTGGTTTGCAAACATTTTCTTTATAGCTTGCCTTTTCATCTTCTTAACAGGAGCTTTCATAGATCAAACATCTTCCATTTTGGCAAAGTTCAATTCACAGATTTTTCCTACTATTAATAAATATTATGCTTTTGGTATCAAGTCTAAGAACTCTTTGCCTCTAGTGCTAGATCCTAAACCTTTTCTATTGCTCTATTTTATATTTCTATGTTTTCAATTTACTTCCACTACCCATTTTGAATTATTATTGGTATAAGGTGTGAGACTTAGGTTTGTGTATCTGTTAGTCCCTCAGTCATCTGACTCTGCAATCCCATGGACTGTAGCCCACCAGGTTCCTCTGTCCATGAGATTTTCAAGGCAAGAATATTGGAGAGGGTTGCCATTTCCTACATCAGGGAATTTTCCTGATCCAGAGACTGAACCAGGTCTCCTGCATTGCAGGCAGACTCTTTTCCATCTGAGCCACCAAGGTGAAACTTAGGTGGAGGCTCATTTTTTAACTTTGTTGTCATTCAGTCACTCAGTCGTATCTGACTCATTGTGACTCTATGGACTACAGCACCACCAAGCTTCCCTGTCCTTCACTATGTCCTGGAATTTGCTCAAACTCATGTCTATTGTGTCAGTGATGTCAACCAACCATCTCATCCTCTGGCATCCCCTTCTCCTCCTGCCCTCAAACTTCCCCAGCATCAGGGTCTTTTTCAGTGAATCAGATCTTTGCATCAGGTGGCCAAAGATTAGAGCTCCAGCTTTAGCATCAGTCCTTCCAATGAATGTTCAAGACTGATTTCCTTTAGGATTGACTGGTTGGATCTGCTGGCTGTCCAAGGGACTCTCAAGAGTCTTCTTCAGTGCCACAGTAGTTCTTCAGTGCTCAGCCTTCTTTATGGTCCAACTCTCACATCCATACATGCCTACTAGAAAAAGCATAGCTTTGACTATACGGACCTTTGCCAGCAAAGTGATGTCTCTGCTTTTTAATATGCTGTCTAGGTTGGTCATAGCTTTTCTTTCAAGGAGCAATGGTTTTGCATTTCATGGCTGCAGTCACTGTCTGCAGTGATTCTGGAGCTCAAGAATATGAAATCTGACACTGTTTTCACTTTTTCCCCATCTATATGCCATAACGTGATGGGACCAGATATCATGATCTTTGTTTTTGGAATGCTGAGTTTTAAGCCAGATTTTTCACTCTCCTCTTTCACTCTCATCAAGAAGCTCTTTAGTTCCTCTTCACTTTCTGCCATTAAAATGGTATCATCTGCATATCTCAGGCTGTTGATATTTCTCCTGGCAATCTTGATTCTAGCTTGTGGGTCATCCAGCCCAGCATCTCATGATGTACTCTGTATATAAGTTAAATAAGCAGAGTGACAATATACAGCCTTGACGTACTCTTTTCTCAATTTTGAATGAGTCCATTGTTCCATGTCCAGTTCTAATTGTTGCTTGTTGTCCTGCATACAGGCTTCTCAGGAGGCAGGTAAGATGGTCTGTTATTCACATCTCTTGAAGAATATTCCACAGTTTGCTGTGACCCACACATCAAAGGCTTTAGTGAAGTCGGTGAAGCAGAAGTATATGCTTTCTTTGGGATTCACTCGCTTTTTTCTTTGAGCCAATGGACGTTAGCAATATGATCTCTGGTTCCTCTGCCTTTTCTAAATCCAGCTTGTAAATCTGGAAGTTCTTGGTTTACATACCACTGAAGCCTATCTTGAAGGATTTTGAGCATAATCTTGTTAGCATGTGAAATAAGTGCAACTGTGTGGTAGTTTGAACATTCTTTGGCATTGCCTTTCTTTGGGATTAGAATGAAAACTGACCTTTTCAGTTATGGAAAACTGTTGAGTTCCCCAAATTTGCTGGCCTACTGAGTGTAGCACTTTCACAGCATCATCTTTTAGGATTTAAAATAGCTCAGCTGGAATTCCATCACCACCACTACCGTTGTTTGTAGTGATGCTTCCTAAGGTCCACTTGACTTTATACTTTAGGATGTCTGGCTCTAGGTGAGTAACCACACTATTGTGGATATCCCAGTCATTAAAACCTGCTTTGTATAGTTCTTCTGTGTATTCTTGCTACTTCTTCTTAATCTCTTCTGCTTCTGTTAGGTCCTTGCAGTTTCTGTTCTTTATTGTGCTTGTTTTTGCATAAAATGTTCCCTTGGTATCTCCAATTTTCTTAAAAAGATCTCTAGTCTTTCCCATTCTATTATTTTTCTCTGTAGAGAAGAGAAGACTATAAGAAGACTTTCTCATCTCTCCTTCCTATTCTCTGCATTCAGTTGGGTATATCTTTCCTTTTCTCCTTTACCTTTCACTTCTCTTCTTTTCTTAGCTCTTTTTAAGGCCTCCTCAGACAACTACTTTGCCTTCTTGCATTTAAGAAGAGAAGACTATAAGAAGACTTTCTCATCTCTCCTTCCTATTCTCTGCATTCAGTTGGGTCTATCTTTCCTTTTCTCCTTTACCTTTCACTTCTCTTCTTTTCTTAGCTCTTTTTAAGGCCTCCTCAGACAACTGCTTTGCCTTCTTGCATTTCTTTTTCTTGGGGATGGTTCTGGTCACCACCTCCTATAAAGTGTTATGAACCTCTGTTCATACTTCTTCAGACACTGTTTACCAGCTCTAATCCCTTGACTCTGTTCATCACTTCTACTGTATAATCATAAGGGATTTGATTTAGGTCACACCTGAAAGGCACAGTGGTTTTCCCTACTTTCTTCAGTTTGAGCCTGAATTTTGCAGTAAGGAGCTGATGATCTGAGCCACAGTTAGCTCCAAGTCTTATTTTTACTGACTGTATAGAGTTTCCCCATCTTCAGCTGCAAAGAATATAGTCAATCTGATTTGGGTATTGACCATCTGGTGATGTCCATGTGTAGAGTCATCTCTTGTGTTGTTGGAAGAGGGTGTTTGCTATGATTAGTGTGTTCACTTGGCAAAAATTTGTTAGCCTTTGTTCTGCTTCATTTTGTACTCAAAGGCCAAACTTGCCTGTTACTCCAGATATCTCTTGACTTAGGAATGTCCAATTGCTCTAGGACTATTTGTTGAAATGGCAGACTTTCCTCCACTGAATTGCTTTTGCACTTTTCTGAAAAATGTCTTTGAGCACTTGTTCAGCCCTATTCTCTTGCTCCTTGCTCTCTGGGATCCTGATGACATGAGTATCAACTATGATACTATTCTGTCATAGTCCCACAGGTCCCCAAGCTTCTTTGTGTGTGTGTGCGTGGCTCTCTTTTATTGTCTTGGCATATCATCTCTCTGTTGCTCATGTTAGGTCATTTCTATGGTTTTACCTTTCCTCTGTCTCTTCCATTCTACTGTTGAACCCATCACTGAGCTTTTACTTTGATTACTGTAGTTTTCACTGCTAAAATTTCCATTTGCTTCTTCTTTACATCTTATATTTATTGGGTGAGGCAATGTCTTCAATTTCTTTGTTGAACTTTCCATTTTTCATTTGTTTCTAGAATTTTCATCATGACTGATTTAAATTTTGTCAGATAATTCTAACAACTCTGTCATCTCAGAATTCGTATGCATTGTCTGTCTTTTTCAACTTGGCATCTTCCTAGTACTTGGTATAATTAGAGATGTCTGATTGAAATCTGGATTTTTTGTGTTATAAGACAATAGATGTCATTTAAATCTTGCTCTAGTGGCCTTCTTTGACACTGTTCTTACAAGGGGAAGGGGCACTACCTTGCCATGTGGAGATACAGGTCCAGGTTCCCCATGAAGGCCTCCACTGACAACCAAAGGAAGGTGGGTTCCTTGATGCGTCTCAGTGATGGAGGGAGTTCCAGCTGATACCACACTGAAGGTGGCCTCGTTACCTCTGAGCCACGTGTAAGTCCTAACTCTCAACAGGTTCTTATGCATCATTCCAGGGAGGAGGGGGAGGTATACTTCATTACTGCTGGGTAATGAACTGAGCCAGCTCCGCCATCCTGCTCTCTCAGATCTCTCATTTGTCTTCTCCTTTCTTTATCTTTGGCCACATTTCCATCTGTTGTTTGTGATAAGCCATTCTAGGTGTTCTGTCTTTCAGTCTTGCCCTCTGCTAACAACACTTTTTTACCCCAGGAGTCACGACCATCACTGAGACTAGGGCAGGAGGAAAAGGGTGAGAAAAGCTCTGCCTCTCTGAATCCTCATCTCCTTTCCCAGGGCTACTGACTCCCATCTCCTTTAGCTCTACTATCGGTAGGATCAGTGGGCATGTTCCCCAATACTCTGACTTCTGCCTTCTCTTTCCACAGCTTCCAGTCAGGGTGGAGGCAGGTGCTGCTTTGCCAAAGGTAACTGATCTCTCTTCCTTCCAATAGTGAAGGCTCCTGCTGTTTGCTTCACATGTTAAAACCCCCTGTTCTTAATATTCTTTATGTTTGAGGATAGCAATAAAGAAAACTGCTGTCACCAAGCCAGACGTGACTGAAAACTCTTTCAAGGTGTGGGTTAGTTGCTTTGATCTCTAGCTGATGGATGAGGAAACTGGGGACTGCTTCCAGAGTCACAAGCAGTGAGTTGAAGGGATTATGCAAACAGTCTTCTCACTCATGTCATGCTTTTAATTCTTCAATATAGTAGGGACAGAACCAACATTTTCTGATCAAAAATGGAGACTATTATATTCAGTAGGAGATGTCTTGGAAGAAAGAACACTTTCTTGGAAAGAACTCCTTGACAAGCACTAGGGTAGAAGGGCAAATGAGTTGGCCCCCTCTCTTCTCACTGTGATCAAGGAGGACAGCAATGCTTCAGAAAAGAAAGCAGGTGATGTGGATGTTCAACACAATAGACAGGAGTTTATAAAATCACTAGGGGAAATGTGGGAGGGAAGAAAAATGCTGGAGCTGTGTAAGGGGGCAACATAGGGGAGAGCAAAGTGGACTTCAGAAGGTCGGGCACACCACAGTGTTTTATACAAATCCCTCCTCCATCACCCATGAAACACTTGGTATGGTCTACACAGCTCAGTGAAAACCTGATATGCCAAGATGTAAGGAGTCCTGCATCTGGTGGATGTGATGGTTGTGCAGCAGTTCTGGGGACAGTGTACTGACCTGTGTCCTGGGGCACAGAGATCAGGAAACGAAAGTCCCCATGAATTAGCAGAAATCCCCAGCAGGAAGCTTTGTATTTTCACTTAGCTGAGGTCAAGTCAATTGTATCTGGAACTTGGCAGAATTCAAACTCAAACTTGCTTGCATCCAGGCTTTATCCCTTTGGCTGTTGTGCCTGAGGCACTAAGCTTGACACTTAAGAGCACAGGATTAGGAGCTGACCACTTGGCCGTTGGTGCCTCCATTTGCTCATCTCTGATGTGGGAGCAGTAATAAAAGCCACAGTCAAGTGCTGTCCTGAAGATTACAGTGATCCTTGTAAAGCACCTAGACAGCACCTCAGTTCAGTTCAGTTCAGTTCAGTCGCTCAGTCGTGTCCAACTCTGCAACCCAAAGAATTGTAGCACGCCAGGCCTCCTTGTTCATCACCATCTCTCAGAGTTCACTCAGACTCACGTCCATCGAGTCCGTGATGCCATCCAGCCATCTCATCCCCTGTCATCCCCTTCTCCTCCTGCCCCCAATTCCTCCCAGCATGAGTCTTTTCCAATGAGTCAACTCTTCCCATGAGGTGGCCAGAGTACTGGAGCTTCAGCTTCAGCATCATTCCTTCCAAAGAAATCCCAGGGTTGATCTCCTTCAGAATGGACTGGTTGGATCTCCTTGCAGTCCAAGGGACTCTCAAGAGTCTTCTCCAACACCACAGTTCAAAAGCATCAATTCTTCAGCGCTCAGCCTTCTTCACAGTCCAACTCTCACATCCATACATGAGCACTGGAAAAACCATAGCCTTGACTAGACGGACCTTAGTCGGCAAAGTAATGTCTCTGCTTTTGAATATACTATCTAGATTGGTCATAACTTTTCTTCCAAGGAGTAAGCATCTTTTAATTTCATGGCTGCAGTCACCATCTGCAGTGATTTTGGAGCCCAAAAAATAAAGTCTGACACTGTTTCCGCTGTTTCCCCATCTACTTCCCATGAAGTGATGGGACCAGCATGGTAATTGTGACAGAATGCATTTAAATCTGCAAATTCAATAAAAATATCTATCCCATGGCTGTGAGATGAAGGTACAAGGGAGATTTTAACTGCACCTCACACTCCAGAAGTGCTAAACACATACAAGCCCCCACCATACACCATCTTGTCTTTTGCAAGGTCATTCCTAGGTCAGATTCCCACTCCTTTTGCTTTAGGGTTGCTTTTCTGTGGGTCTGTCCTTGTGTTCTGCATCTGTGTTCATCTCTTGCCCGCTGGCTCTAAGCAGGTTTCCTCTCAAGACTGTGTTTGATCTCCACTTCTACCATATGGTCCCCACATGTGACAGGCAAGGCGTAGGAGTGGCTGTGATAGTGTTGTTCGGAATTCTCTCCCCGGAGGAGCACATGTGGAATGGCTGGGCTGAGGATGGCAAGCCTCAAACTGCTCGAAGAGACAAGAGATGTGATATCAACAAGACATATGACTGACTCCATGTGTCAGGCCACACCACACTGACTCAGAAACCATACAGATCCAGTGCATAGGTTCGCAGAGAACTGGAGCAGCACGTGGACTCCATGGACTTCCCTGTCTTCCAGGCCTTCAGAGCTGAGGTTCTCCGCCGGCTACCAGATGCATAACGGCCAGGGTTGGGAGGAGGCTCTTAAAATCTGTGATGTCAGTCCCCGCCCTGTCCATGGACTAGAGCCTAGGCCCAGCCAGCTCTGGAAGGAGCCTAGTTGATTTTAACGAACAGCCTCTGACTTGGAGGAAAAGTGGCCTTAGCATTCCTCACATGCTCTGGAAGCTAGAGAAACCAAATGAAACACTTAGTCCAAACATCACTTGGAGGAAGAAGAGAGCCGCTCCCTTTCCCAGCATTCCTGCCATGGGGGATGAGCTCCCTGCCAGCTTTCTGGAGAACTGGGGCTGGAAACGCTGCTACTATATTCACTCTTCCTCACAGACCAGCTTCCCACATGAAAAGCCCTTGGACATTGCGGAGACGAGCGCATCAACGGAGACGAGCTTCAGGAGGGGGGCCTGGGTTGCCTCGTAGACACGGATGGGAGTCTTGAGGCCAGAGAGTGGTTTGGGAGCCCATGACTTCCCCAGGACCCTGCCCGTGCATCCAGGTCCCAACTTCCCAGCATACTTTAGGGGACCCCACGCTGGACCACTGTGCACATACACGCCTGTGTAACACTGAAGCCAGCTCCTCCAGTCCTGTCAGGAGGAGAGCCCATCCCAGAATCCCTTAGGAGCCTCGTCCCGTATCTCATTGGCCAGAGCCGCATCACGTGCATGTCTCTAAGCCAATCAGTTCCAGCTCCATAGAGGACGCGCCTCAGCCTCAGGGGCACCAGCTGACATGCTGAAGCCAAGTAGGTGACACTGAGGTTCTGCTGGGTCTCAGAGACATTTCTGAGGCTGCGTGGTCCTAAGCCTGGCCCCAGGGATGGCCACCTGAACAAAATGGGACTCCCAAAGGAACAGGAAACTGTCGGTGTCGGATACCGAGCCTGTGAGCTTGAAGCACTCTCATTTCCTGGTGGTTTGTCTAGCAGTGATAGCCTTTATTTGAGGCTTCACAATGTACCAGACACAGTTCTAACAGTTCAGTGTCCATTAGGTGGTGTGACCACCCCACTCCCGCAAAGCACCTACCTTGAGTGAAAAACTTGAATGTGCTCACTGGACAGATGAGAAAACTGAGAGCAGAGCCCAGATCTGAAGTCCAGGTTGCCTAATTTCAAACCTGTGGTGTTGCTGACTCCACAATAGTGCCCTGTGGTCAGTCACGTGGTCAGCGTCTCTCACATGTCTGCACCTTGCTTCTCAGTGGAGATTCACTTAGGAATGAAAACCACAAGCATAACTGTGTCAGCTTTTCTGTGGGCTGTTGCTGGACACTGTTCTAAGTGCTCTGATAACAGCCACCTTATGAAATGTCTCTTATTCTTTCCATATTTACCAGATGAGAAACATGAGTGCTGGACAGGTTAAAGGTACTTATCCAAACTGACATAGCTAAACAGATAAGGATCCAAGATTTGAATCCAGAATGATTGAATTCAGAGCGTTTCACCATTATCTAAAGTGGGTTTCAGAATGATTTCTAGGCTAGGTGTGTCATTCACTGGTGGTCAAATCAAGTCTTTCCTAATCTTCCAGTGTTTGGATGGACTCAAAGTGCTTTCTATACCAGGAACTTAAGGAAGGAAAGAGTACCCCCAAGTCTAAATGTAGGAAGTGTTCCTGACTGGAGCAGAGAACAGGAATCTCCATGACAGAGTTTCTAATTTCCATCTTGGTAGCATGAATCAGGTGGTGTGGAAGACAGCTGGGATTTCAAGACCTGAAGTCCACAAGAGGACATCTCAGCTGAATAGCCTTTTCTGATTGGCTTCTGCTGTCGCTGGTCTGCTTTGCTACATTGACAGGTAACAAAACTGCTTTCTTTAAGAGCACACAGGAAAATGTATCCCACTCATGCTGATATCAGAGGAAATGGGGACCCCAGGAGAAACATTTCAAGAAAGAAAAGATTATACATGTGGACTCTGAAATACAATACAAATGAGCTTATCTACAAAATAGAAACAGACTCTCAGATGTGGAGAACAGACAAGGGAGAGGGGAGAGTGAGAGGGATGGACTGGGAGTTTTGGATTACCAGGCGCAAGCTATTATATACCGAAAGGATAAACGACAAGATCCTGCTGTATGGCACAGGGCACTGTATTCAATATCCTGTGATAAACAATAATGGGAAAAAATATGAAAAAGAATGTATACATATATATAAATGAATCACTTTATTGTATAGTAGAAATTAACCCAACATTGTAAATCAAGTAAACTTCAATAAACTAAAATTTAAAAAAAGAGTGAATGAAAACACAACTTGAGAAGTCTGGGCTCAGCATGGGAAAAGCATTGTGTTTCCCTGATGTTTTGGTTCAGGGTGACTGTGTTTCATGAGACAAGGCCTCACAATGCTGGACTGGTGGTTGTGGACAAGCTGTAAGAGCTTTGCTGAAAGGCTTGCTCCCTTGAGCTTTATACTGCAGTGTGAGTGCCCTAAGACCAGAAATAATTGCATGTGGGTGCTAAGGTGTGGGTCAAAGGTATATAGTGCCCTAGTGTTTTCAAAAAATTAAAACTTTAAAGATAATGTCAGTCATAAGGAAATGGCAAAACAAGCTCTGGAGTGTTCATACTGAAGGATATCAGGCAGTCATTAAAAAGAATTGGAGGCCGTCATAGAAGTACAACTTAAAATTAATGAAGCTCTACCATACATCTGACTAAATGTCAGAAATCTAAAAAGATTGAAAATACAAATGTTGGTCAGGATTTAAAACAGCTGGAACTCTCACACACTGATGGAATGTAAAATTGTTCTACTACTTGGGAAAACTGGCAGTTTCTGCTAAAGCTATATGTGTACCTTCTTATAATACAAGTCCACCCAAGGTAAAATTAGAAAAAATAGTATATATTCCCACCAAAATAACCTTACAAGAACGTTGATGTTGGCTTTGTTCATAACAAGTCAAAACCTGGAAGCACTAGTCCATCAACTGGATAATGAATAAATAAATTGTTGTATAATTCATTGATGAAATATTACACAACATTAAAAAAAGACACATGACAATATAATGAACTTCACAGACATTGTTTGAGCAAGAGAGGTCAGACACAACACAATGCATACTGTATGTCACTAAGTTGGGACCATCTCTTGTGACCCCATGACCATAGTCCATCAGCCTCCTATGTCCATAGGATTTCCCAGTCAAGAATACTGGAGTGGTTTGCCATTTCCTTCTACAAGGGATCTTCCCAACCCAGGGATTGAACCCAGGTCTCCTGCATTGCAGATGGTCTCTTGCACTGCAGGTATACTATATGCTTTCAATTATGTTAAACAAGAACTGACAAAACCAATCTATCATACTAGAAATTGAAATAATGATTATCCCTCGGAGGGAGTATTGACTGAGAAGAATCATAATGGAAATGTCCTGTATCTTCATCTGAGTGGTGGTCACAAAGTGTAAATGTATATAAAATTCACTGGGTTATAACCTTAAGATTTGGGTACTTTGCGTTAAGAAAATTATTTCTCAATAAAAAGGAAGACAAGAGAAGTTAACAGTAATTACCTTAGAGATTGTTTTTATTGAATGTGTGTGTGTGTGTGTGTGTGTGTGTGTGTGTGTGTGTGTGTGTGCCAAGTTGCATGTAAGTCATTACTTTTGGGGAAAAAGTAAAAGTGTTTAAAACTCTAAAATTATAAGGTAATCCTGTTTATGTTCACAAGGTAAGATGTCCATGACATACTGTCATGGAAAAAAGCATGTAGCAAAATATCAAGTACAGGAGATTTCTGATTCAAATCCAGATGGGAAGGGCTTTCATTCCCATGGGGCCAAGAAGAAAAACCAAGACAAAATAAAAATTGTACTTTAATGTAAGAGTAAGAAGAAAGGAGGATAGAGGGAAGCCTTAGGAACTGGATTCCGGAAAGAAACTATCGTGAGTAAGCAGAGACACGTGACAGCTCCCTACTTCCATGCAGAAGTCTAGACGAAGGTGGCCTGCCACAGATGAAGACCTTTCATGGTAACAGAGGGCTGTGAGCTGGACTTCGGATGGCAATATGGACTGATGGCACAAACTGGAGTCTAGGAGAGCCACAAGGTGAGGATAGAGGACTCAATCTGAACAATTCTTCCCCACTCCAAGTTTTGCCATGAAAATGGCATTGGAGGAAGGGTTGCTAAGCACAGAGAAATAAAAAAAGTCCCATGCTTTCTTTTGTTTAGTGGCATTGAAACTACAAGCAACCCTTTCCAGCACAAACACTGACAAGATCCAGAAGACTATAGCTCAGATTTAGAGATTGGGCTAATTCACAGGTTAACTCAACCTGAAGAAAGACACAACTTCTCTACCTCAGCTAGGCACTAGGAGAAAGCTGAGAGACTAGTGCCTCATTTTTACAGTACTCAGAGGAAATGGATTGTAATCTCTAAGGAATAAATAGAACAAAACAAAAGTGCTTAACTCTTTATTATTCTTTTTTACACTATGTACAGAATAAAAATAGCTGTAAAACATTCAAAAGGAGGGAAATGTGCCCTTTATTTAAGAGAAATTGCATTCTTTAGGAGAGATCATTGATGTTTCAGTTACTAGAATAAGAATAAACCAAAACAATTATTTCAAATCTGAGCTAACAGATGGTATAATTTAAGCAGTGAATGGAAAACTAAATTAAAAAAATAAAAAGAAGGCTGAAAAATAGACTGGAAGAGAAAACAATCAATGGGTGGACTGGATAATGTAGAAGACAGAATCACTGAATGTGGGAAAAAAGGTCAATGGAAATTATCCAAATTGGACAAAAGAGAGAAAAAAGTTTTATAAAACATCTGTGAAGTGCAAGATCCATATCAAGTTGTCTGAGATATAAGCATTTTGGAATCCAAGTACAAAAGGAAAGAGAGATCATAGAAGAAAAATATTTGAAGAATTCTTGGCTAAAATATTCCAATGTTATGAAAAAATCTACAAACTGCTGAAGGCCAAATATAAAGAAAAACATCTAAAAATCTGGCAGAGAAAGAATATGCATTACATAGAACAATGACTTTTTTAAATGGCTGGTTTCATTGGAAATATTTGGAGGCAGAAGGCAACGGGGCAACATGCTTATGGTGCTGAGGGAAAAAAAAACTTCAGCTAGAATTCTTTAGCAGAATTATCCTTCAAAAAAAGAAGGTAAGATAGAGATTTTTCAGATAAACAAAAACTGAAACAAATCAACAAACAAACCTCTGTAGCAATTGAACCTCCACTACAAGAGATGCTAAAGGTAGGTTTGAGGAATGAAGGGAAATGATACTGAATATAAACATGAATTTACAGCAAGTGCTCAGCTATAACACTGCTGACATTTGGGGCCAAGTAATTCTCTATTGTGATGCAGAACACCAGACCCCAGTTGTGACAAGCAAGAACATCTACCATGGAATGAAGTCTGCAGAAGAAATGAAGAACACCACAAAGGGTAAATGACAAGCTGAATGTGTCCCCCTTGCAAACTCATGTATTGAAATTCTAACTCCCAACATGACTGTATGAAGAGGTGAGGCCTTTGGGTGGGGCCCTTATAAATGGGTTTACAGTCCTCTTGGCAGAGAGCCACCTGCCCTGTCTGCGACATGAGGACACGGTGAGAAGTCAGCCATCTGCACCAGAAAGGGCCACCCCAACCCCGCAGTACATGGCCCCACACTACATGGTCCAAGTACATGATCTTGGACTTCCGGCCTCCAGAACTGTGAGAAATATATATATTTCTATTGTTTACAAGCCACCTAATCCATGGTACTTTGCTACAGCAGCCCAAGCTGATTGACAGTAACTATGTAAGTACATATAAAAGAATATTTTTCTGAATTTTTACTTTTTGAAAGTAAATTTAGTTAAAAACAATGATAACAATAGTGAATTTTGTGGTTTGTAGTTCAATTAGAAGTAAAATATAAGACAAAAATAGTACAAATTCAGAAGAGGATAAATAGAAATATATTGTTGCTATGTCTTTATATTACAGTGAAATGATACATATTAATTTAAGGTAGACTGATAAGTATATGTGAAATTTATAAAACAACCACTAAAAATATATAGTTAAAATCTAATAGAGGAGAAAGAGTGGAATACAAAAATTTATCAGAACCGTTATTTTAGAAAAAAGCAGGAAAAGAGAACAAAAATAAATAATAATAGGCACTAATGCTGTGCTTTACACAGCATTGTATAAAACAACTGTGTGTTGTGTCTGACTCTTTGCGACCCCATGGACTATATACCCCACCAGGCTCCTTTGTCCTTTGGGATTCTCCAGGTAAAATACTGGAGTGGGTTGCCATGCCCTCCTCCAGGGGATCTTCTCAACCCAAGAATCAAATCCAGGTCTCCAGCATTGCAGGTGGATTCTTTACTGTCTGAGCCACCAGGACCTTATCAATAATTAGAGTAATGAAAATGGCCCAAATCCTCCAATTAGAAAGTTGAGATTAGTAAGCCAGATTTTTAAAAAGTAAAAGCCAATTAATTATATCCTGTTTGTCAGAGATGTCATAGAGATATAAATAGGTTCAGATTTAAGCAATGAAAAAGTTATACCATGAAAACATGAAAGATAAAAAAACTGAAGTGACTGTATTCATAAAAACCAGAGTAGATTTCAAGACAGGAAGTGGTTGGTTGTGACAGAAAAGCACTTTATAGTGATAAAAGCATTATTTCATGAAAAAAATATAACAAATCTAAATGCATTTATACCTAAGAGGAGATAAACCCATTATTATTGTTGGAGATTTAATTCTCTTCTCTTAGACAAAAAAAAATTAGTAAGGATATATAAAGCTTGAACAACTGTAAATTAACTTAACTTCATTGACTGTGTGGATCATGACAAACTGTGGAAAGCTCTTAGAGAGACGGGAATACCAGACCATTTTACCTGTCACCTGAGAAACCTGTATGCGGGTCAAGAAGCAATAGTTAGAACCCTGCATGGAACAACTGATTGTTGTTGATCAAGCAAGGAGGATGATAGGGCTGTCTGCTGTCACCCTGTTTGTTTAACCTGTACACTGAGCACATCATGAGAAATACCGGACTGGATGAGTTTGAGCTAAATCAAGATAGGCGGGAGAAACATCAACAACTTCAGATAATCTCATGATACACTCTAATGGCAGAAAGTGAAGTGGAACTAAAGAGCTTGCTGATGAGGGTGAAAGAGGAGAGTGAAAGAGCTGGATTAAGACTTAAAAAAAAAACCTAAGATCATAGTATCCAGCCCCATTACTGCATGGCAAGTCTAAGGGGGAAGGGTGGAAGTATCACCTCTTCAAAATCACTGCAGATAGTGACTGCAGCCATGAAATCAGAAATCAGAAGATGATTGCTTCTTGGCTGCAAAGTGATGACAAACCTAGACAGTGTGTTGAGAAGCAGAGACATTTTCCTGCCGACAAAGGTCCATATAGTCAAGGGTATGATCTTCCCGGTGGTCATGTACAGTTGTGAGAGCTGGACCGTAAAGAAGGAAGAATGCCAAAGAATTGATGCTTTCGAACTGTGCTGCTGGATAACACTCCTGAAAGTCCCTTGGACAGAAAGGAAATCAAAACTGTCAATCTTCCTGCATATTCACTGGAAGGACTGATGCTGAAGCTGAAGCTCTAGTATTTTGGTTATCTGATGAGAACGGAATACTCATTGGGAAAGTCCCTGATGCTGGGAAGACTGAGGGCAGAAGACTGAGGGCAACTCAGAGGATGAGATGGCTGGACGTCTTCACCGATGCAACGAACATGAACTTGGGCAAACCTCAAGAGATGGTGAGGGACAGGGACACCTGGCATACTGCAGTCCATGGGGTCACAAAGAGTCAGACACGACTGGGCAGCTGAGCAAAAATAACAATTGAAAAATTTTAAAACTATACCTAATGTTTGAAAACTACATATTATTTTCAAGTTCACATTAAATATACTCCAAAATCGGCTATATAAATTGAGCCATAAAATAATGTCAATAAAATAGCCTTGAGATAATATAGGATATAGAGTTGGTTAGAAATCAATAACAAATATATCTGACTCAGCAGCTTTAACACATTGGAGGCATAATTTGGCAGAGGTGATACTCCCAGGGATGCTGAGAACATAATATTTGGTGGGTCTTTGATTGTGGAAGGTGAGCTCCATCCCCCACCTCCTACTCCCAGAGATCAACTGGAAGGAAAGATGCAACTGGGAAAGACCCACATTTCTGCACAAGGAAAAAGATCAACAAAATGTTAATAAACCAGACAGCAATACACAAAAAAATGGTAATCCATCAGGACCAAGTGAGGCTGTCAACACCCGCTGCCCACGTGGATGTGAGGGGCTGGCCGTGCACAGACCAGTCATGATACGATGCAGTAAACAAGGCTGCAACGAACAAATCCCGTGTCCTGAAGCGCCCTCTAGATTGGGTATTTGTGACACACGCTATTGTATTTTTCCTTCCTGTTGTGACCTTGCATATTCAGCCCTTAATATGGAGTGCTTGGCACGTGGCCTCCAAGCCAGATGCGACCCCAGTGAGGTTATCACAGAGCTCAGGGAACATTTTCAAACCGTGAGGCAAGATCTGGCATCTCTTACAAACATCTTCATTTCCGGGCAAGCTGCTGGATGGAGGCTCTCTAGCCTGCTGGGCTTTTCACGAGAAGAGATTGGGTCTCGTCCTCTGCTCTGGCCCGTGGCTTTCTTAGCTCTGCTGGCAGCAGCCTCAGGTGAGTTGCAGCACCGGCAGGATGGAGAATGCGTGCCTGAAACACGTGCATCACAGAGTGAGTTGTTGTATTTTACATCAGTTAATTTGTCTTTCCAGAGCCCTTCAGTGCGTATGCTTTGTAGTAAAGGAAATAAATTCAAAGTGTTTTTAAAATCCACATGTGCATTACCCTGCTTTTAAGCAATTATAAAGTAGACACGCTTTATTCATGCAGGGACTTTTATCCAGCTGGAGACGGCCCCAGTGTTGGAGAAAATAAACCAGCCTCTGACCAGAGCACAGCGAGTGCCGAAACCTCACTCGTGCTCTGCCTTCTCCAGAGCTTGCTCAGAGGCTTCTGAGGAACATTACTTGCTCCTCATTAAACTCGCAGAGTGAGCCAAGGACTGGAGCTGGCTCTCCTTCTCCCATAAATCTTCTTCCCACTCAAACAGAAGGTGGTAGCCAAGAACAGCACCCCCATCTGCTTGGGGATACCCAAAGAAGGCAGGGTGCCCTCGGGTCTTTGGATGCCCCGAGGATGAGGGGCCAGAAAGCTGCTCTCCTCCCACCGCCCACTCGTCTCCTGCTCTGGATGGTCTAGCGCTTGGAGTGTTGTTCATGGCACCCACGTCCCCGGCCTCAGCTACCTGCCCAGCTGCTGTGGGCCCTAAACACCTCCATAGCCCCTTTAAGGAACGCAGTTCAGATGGCAGCAGTTTGCCCAAGAGCACAGCTGTCAGTGGCAGTCTGGATTCCAGCCCAAGTCTACCCAGTTCCAAAGTCTGTTCTTTTCTGAAGAGCATCCCATGCCATGCTCCTTGGCACCACACCATTGATGGGATAAGAGAAGAGGGTAGAATCCCTGCCAAGGCACAGAAGGACCTATGTTTAGGTGTGGCTTCTGTCAGATGTGGTCTCTACAAGTTGAACCCCACACTGTTTGTGAGAGAATGTATCAGCTTAGTCTACAGGGAATAGAGTTGTATAAAATGAAAGAAGGCTTCAAGCTCCTGAACTTCTACAGAAAGGAAGCAGGCCAAGAACACCCAGCTGCAAATGCTGGTCATTTCCTGTGGAAGACAGGGGTGACTTGGGGGCCATCCTGGCTCAGAGAAGAGGGAGGGGAATTTCTCAAGAGATGTGGGTCAGCAAGTTGGCATGAGATGGATGCCCAGCTGAACTTGAGACCCCTGTGGACCATGAACTGCTGTGTGCCCCCGTGTTATCCCTGTTTGCACAAGAGCACCCACAGAGATGGTCCCCGTTGGCGTGTTGAGTGTGCAGTTCCTTTCCCATAAGCCTGGGCTTTCCACCAGGAACCCAAGGGTCTCTGTCACACCTGAACTTGATTAGGGAATAGAGCCTCAACTTTGAACCTGTGCCGGAGAGCATGAGGGAATGAAGCTGTTTGGGGAGGAAATGCGTCTGTCTGCTCCGGGGAGGAACACAGTAATTTCTGTTTGGAGACAGATAGTGGCAGTTTTTACTTTTCTCCCTTCAGAGATGACCATTTATGACCTTTCTCCTGAATCTCCATGAGCCTGTGTTCCCATCCACTAACAGCACAGTGGGAGGGACACGACGGCGCCTCTGAGCCTGGACCTTTATGAAAGGCGGTGCCACTGCCCCCTGGAGCAGGTGCTGGCTCCCGGAGCTCTGAGCCCCAGACGGGCTTCCACCTTGCAGTGGCCGTCTTGTAAGGAGAGAACGTGTGTGTTCTCATCGGCACTTCCGGTTGGGCTTGTCCTTGGGGCCCCCAGCCCAGAGACCAGGCGTGTGAGTGAAGAAGCTTTCAGCTGACTCCTGCCCTCAGCATTTCAAGTCACAGAGGACTCAGACATCTGGAGCAGAACAAGCTGTTCCTGCTGAATTCTGTCTGAATTACTGACCTGCAGAATCTGGGAGCATATACAACAACACGTTTCATCATGTTTTGCTAATCAGCGGTAGGAAACCATGACAAAAAATGAGAAACCTTTCTATCTAAAGATCCTCACCAAAAAAATATTAAATTACATCAGTCAGTCAGTCAGTTCAGTTGCTCAGTCATGTCCAGCTCTTTGCGACCCCATGAATCGCAGCACACCAGGCCTCCCTGTCCATCACCAACTCCCAGAGTTCACTCAGACTTGCGTCCATCGAGTCAGTGATGCCATCCAGCCATCTCATCCTTGGTCGTCCCCTTCTCCTCCTGCCCCCAGTCCGTCTCAGCATCAGAGTCTTTTCCAGTGAGTCAACTCTTCGCATGAGGTGGCCAAAGTACTGGAGTTTCAGCTTCAGCATCATCCCTTCCAAAGAAATCCCAGGGTTGATCTCCTTCAGACTGGATTGGTTGGATCTCCTTGCAGTCCAAGGAACTCTCAAGAGTCTTCTCCAACACCACAGTTCAAATACTTCAACCAAAAATAAAGTGGATTTGAAGAAATGGCATAGGTTATAAGAAAAAAGGTTTACAGTGGCATCTATAGTAAATTACTTTTTTAAAGTTTTTTTTTAAAAAGATAAAACTAAAATAGAAAATAATAATAAGATAGGGCAGAGTTCAATGAATAGTTAAAGCATGCTAAGATTTCATATTCTGGAGAAGGATAGAAATCCTGAGTAATTTTAGTTTCTTAGAGATTTTCTAATGTATAATAAAGATTTAAGATAACCTTGGAAAGAATAGAAATATAAATTTTAGCTTCCAAACTATCAGAGAAATATCAGAAGTCAAGAAAGAGGGAAAGAAGCCCTAATAAACAGAAAATCCAAAATAAGATGGTAGGAAAAAAGCTTTACATGTATCAGTAATTACTGTAACTGTAAATAGATTAAACTCATATTTTAAAGGATAACGATTAATGGACTATATGAAAATAAAATAACATTCAATTAATGCTGCTTACATGAGACATACCTGAAATGAACCACACTGACAGGCTATAAAAGTAAAGAGAAAGAAAAATACGGACTAAACACTAACTAAACAAAATGTCTATATTAATATTAGACAAAGACCATTTAAAAAGCTGTTTCTAGGGATGAAGAAGGACAGAGCAGGCCTGCCCTCTCCGGCTCCGAGTAACCACACTCGTTAACCTGTTTGCTTATCATTAGCAAGCAGCTGGGATGAGACGTTCTTGTGGCCTCTGGAAAACACATCATTCATGGCGGGCACTTTTCTTGCTCCTGACTGCAGTGGAAATGCTCTGACTTCACTAGTGAGTTCCACATTAGCTATGAATTTTTGGTCAATATCTTCCCTCAGGTTAAGAACATTTCCTTCTCTTCCTACTCGCTAATATTCTGAGTGACTCTTAAATGTTATTAAGTGCTCTTTTTGTACCTATTATCCGGATAGTGTGGATTTCCTCTTTAATAGATTCCTGTTGTGATATCAATGAGTTTTACAGTGTTAAATAGGACCATGATTTTTTCTTTAAAGGTCATTGCCTTTTGGAATCAGGAAAGAGTACATGAAGGCTTGGTTGTATTCACAATGTTTTATTCTTTAAAGAAAGAAAATGTGATGAAATGCCACCTTACGTTAAGCCTAAGTGGTGGTTCCATGGGTGTTGATGACATTGTTTCTATATTTTATTTGACATGTGCCACCACTTTTTAAATACAAAGAATGAATATCAGTTTGGATTTTACAGAAAACCAGATTGCTTCAAAGAAAGGCTCAAGAAAAGTTCCTGGGACACAGAAAAAAACATGAGGTGAAAAAGTACAAGAGAAAAACTAAGATATATGGAGAATAGATATGAAATATCTTATGTAAAATATCCTTACCTCACACCATACATAAAAATAAACACACATATGCAGTTGGGCAGTTAGAGACTGGGTTTATCTGACAGAGAAATAAGTAAGAAGTAGAAACTCAAGAACAAGGAAGACAAAAAAGGAAACAGTGGCGAGAAGTAAAAATTTAGCAAGAGGTGAGTTGGGTTTAATAATGCGCTGTTTACTTGGTTATAAAAGTTAATTCAAGTAAATTTTTTAAAGAAATTATCTGTTTAAACTTCAGATTTATTATGATCAGTTCAGTTCAGTTCAGTCACTCAGTCATGTCCGACTGTTTGTGACCCCATGAATAGCAGCACACCAGGCTTCCGTGTTCATCACCATCTCCCAGGGTTCACTCAGACTCACATCCATCTAGTCAGTGATGCCATCCAGCCATCTCATCCTCTGTCATCCCCTTCTCTTCCTGACCCCAATCCCTCCCAGCATCAGAGTCCTTTCCAATGAGTCAACTCTTCGCATCAGGTGGCCAAAGTACTGGAGTTTCAGCTTCAGCATCAGTCCTTCCAATGAACACCCAGGACTGATCTCCTTTAGGATGGACTGGATGGATCTCCTTGCTGTCCAAGGGACTCTGAAGAGTCTTCTCCAACACCACAGTTCAAAAGCATCAATTCTTCGGTGCTTAGCTTTCTTCACAGTCCAACTCTCACATCCATACATGACCACTGGAAAAACCATAGCCTTGAGTAGACAGACCTTTGTTGGCAAAGTAATATCTCTGCTTTTCAATATACTGTCTAGGTTGGTCATAACTTTCCTTCCAAGGAGTAAATGTCTTAATTTCATGGCTGCAGTCATCATCTGCAGTGATTTTTGAGCCCCAAAATATAAAGTCTGACACTGTTTCCACTGTTTCCCCATCTATTTGCCATGAAGTGATGGGACCAGATGCCATGATCTTCATTTTCTGAATGTTGAGCTTTAAGCCAACTTTTTCACTTTCCTCTTTCACTTTCATCAAGAGGCTTTTGAGTTCCTCTTCACTTTCTGCCATTAGGGTGGTGTCATCTGCACATAGGAGGTTATTGATATTTCTCCCGGCAATCTTGATTATTATCTTGATCTTATTATGATCACTAGTTTTTAAAATTTATATATAAAATCTCAGATAGTTTCAAGAAAAACTAGATGGGGTGTAATTTCTAGATTTCTTATTTTTCACACCTGAGTTCAAAATATTTGTGCATCCCTTTCTGTGCCCTCTTTATACTTATTAGGCATTTTCCCACGACCATTTGGCTTTGCTTGTGGAGTGGCACCTAGTTCATACTGAGAAAAGCAGGAGTTGCTTGTGTCACATGCTTGGGTTCTAAGGGCTGAGCACCTTTGCGGTGGCCAGTCCTGCTCCCCTTCCCATCTCCATCTAGTGAGTCCTACCAATTGCCTGGGCACCAGGCTCCTGAGTGGGACCACTAGAGAGATGAGCTTCAACTGGGCACACAGCCCTTGGAGGAAGGTGGCCAGAGGAAAGGGAACTTACTTAAGTGGAGGATGAGAAGTCCCATCACCTCAGAGAGCACACAGGTGGGGCAGCTTTGCAGAAAAGGAAGGTAGGCTGGACGCCCAAGAGGGAAGCAGCTACAATCCGAAGCCCTCAGTGGCCAGAGGTCCCATCCAAGATCCGAGTCTCTGGAGAAAGGAGGATGGAGAGGAGGGCAGGAGAAGATCCATCCTTGTTCCTCACAGCTTCAGTCCGGGAGGAACACGGTCCACTCCCTTTAGCTGGTAGCTGTAGGCCCTGTGCTCGCTCCAGCTCCTGCCCAGAATGATTTCAAAGTACCTGACCCAGTGGCAGACCCGACGGCAGAGGCACCTAGCTCTAGGCATGTGCCTTCAGCGCCCTGCCACATCCCCGTCTCCACCATGTGCCACCTCCCAACTTGCCTTCCTCCAAAAGCAAAGTAGTCTGGGAGATGCGGAATGTGGTCCTGGCCAGCAGAGCAGACCCTCTCCACAGTGTGGGGTGGGGTGGGGGTACTTTGCTCAGCCCAACAGAATTGCCCCAGGTGTGCTGGCCTCTCCCCTCAGAGCCTCTGCCGAGGAGAAGAGCGACCCCTCCTTTCACAAGAAGGCACAGACCCAGCCTCTGCCCACAGAGATGTGGCCGCTCCAGCCCCGGCAGGGGCCCAGCTTGGGTTAGGGAGAGTGTGGGACAGGGGTGGCTGGAGCCTTGGAGATCTGCGGCTGGGTCACCTGAGCAGGTGAGAGAGTGGGCCGTGCACACCTGAGGGCAAGTCCCAGGGCAGGCTCCCAGGCCCCCTTCTGAGTGCTGGTGCGGCCGGCTCTGCTCCCTCCTGATGGAAAACTGGGTGGGGCTGAAGGTCACGCCGCAGCCCAGCCAGCCAGTTCACAGCCCCCTGCTGAGGAAGGGGGCCAGATACCACCCCACATCGAGAAAGGGCAGCTGCCTGCCCACTCTCTCTAAGGGCTCCCACTGCGGGGCAGGGGCTCTTGCTCTGTGGCGGGCCATCTGCCCGGGAGAAGGATCGACCTCAAGGCCAGTTCAGGGTTGTGGCCGTAGGAATGCGCTTCCTTTCAGGAAGGAGAAGGGCCCTACTGGCCGAGGAGGGTAACAGCCCAGAGAAGCCACTCTGGCCCTAGGCCCAGTGGACACAGAGCCCAACCTGGGCCTGTCCCCACCCCTCACCCCACACCCTGCTCCACCAAAGTCACTGTTAAATGCAATGACACTGCTGCACGGAGGGTCACAGAGGAAAGCTGGTGCCTGCCTGTGGGCGTGGGTGGCAGGGATGCAGTACAGGCAGTGGGGACCAGTGCCTGCTCTCGGGAAAAGCAGCCCTGTGTCTGCCAGGAGCAGCCAGCCTCTCGCAGACACTCAACAGGAGCATCAAGCATGCCACTCAGCTGAGCCACAGGTGTCCATCTGAGACAGAGGCGTATACTGTATCCAGTATCCAGTATCCAGTACCCTGCATCCTGCTCTATCCGTAGCAGACAGAGGCGTGGGTGCACGCGTGTGTGCTCAGTTGCTTCAGTTGTGTCCAACTCTTTGCGGCCCTATGGAGCCCGTCAGGCTCCTCTGTCCATGGGATTCTCCAGGCAAGGATACTGGAGTGGGGTGCCATTTCCTTCTTCAGGGGACCTTCCCGACCCAGGGATCAAACCCACGGCATCTTCTGGCTCACAAGAGAATTCTTTACCGCTGAGCCACCTGAAAAGTCCAGATAGAGGCGCATTCACAGGAAACCTGTAGGGTGACAGGCACAAAACGTGGAGACTGGGTCTCAAAGATGCCACGTTGACAGCAGAAGCCAGACTCTATTTAAGGAAAGTTCAAGACCAGACAGCCCTGCGGGTCTGTGGGAATCAGGACATGGCCACCGGGGCGTGGTAGCTGGAAGCCCAGTGCTCTGCTCCCCATTGGGACGCAGTGCACTCGCGCCCCTCCCAGGAACTGGCTGCTGGGTGTGCGCAGTGAGTGCACTTTTCCATGTGTGCCACATGACACTCTCCACACTCATTTCTGGTTTAAAAAAAAGCCAGCGGCTGTGGCTGAAGGTCACGCCCTGGCCCAGTGAACTAATTCACAGGCGCCCTTTGGAATCTGCAGAAGGAAATGGCAACCCACTCCAGTATCCTTGCCTGGAGAATCCCATGGATAGAGGAGCCTGGTGGGCTGCGGTCCACAGGGTCGCAAAGGGTTGGACATAACTGAGCAACACACATTTGGAATCTGGCTTCCGAATGGACATCTGTGGCTCAGGTGAGTGGCACACGACGTTCCTGTCGGGTGCCAGCCACGGTGGAAACAGCAGGCACACTGACCCTCCAGAGAGCCTGCTTGCTCCCGGGCACTGCAGTTCTCAGCGTTTTCTCAGCTGAGATGACCCCACGTGCACCCGAGGAGGCCACCACTGTTCTAAGCCCTGTTTCAGGGAGAAGGAAACTGAGGCATGTGGAGATTGAGTTGAAGTCCCGGCAGGACCAAACACCACTGTCCACTACTGTGCTGAGGCCTGTAGGGCTCGCGACGCAGGTGGCCACAGGAGCTGTGGTGAGAAGACGGCCTGCAGGGTTCAGGCAGGAGCGACTGCCAGCCTGGGCACCACCCCATGCGTTCTGACCCCACGAAACAGAAAGCAGAGTGGAAGGTGCACAAAATCACAAGCCAAAGTCACTTCCTTGTTCCTTCTCTGCCAGCTGCTTCAATGGTACAGAGGGCCCTGTCATCCTCTGCAGTCTGGGGTGTCTGGGGTCTGCATCAGTCAGAGGGGCTGGGAAACAAATAGCCACAGAACATCAGAAGCTGGAAACAGAGGTTTCACTTTTGTCTCCTTTGCTCACTGCAAGTCTGGGGCCCCAGCCTAAGTCAGGCTCACTCGGAAGTCCTGGGCATGTCGCGTTTCCTGTTGCAGAGGGAAAGATACAATGACTCGGGCAGGGCTTTGGGTCACTTTGCGACCTCGCCCTGCTGCTGTGTGTCAGAGGACACCTAGGGACAGCCCCAAGGTCAGTCAGGGACAGCCCCAAGGTCAGTCAGGGGCAGGATGGTGTGGGGCTTGCCCACCCACCATCAGAGCTGCTGCACTGGCCTCTTGCTGCCCATCAGGGGGCAGATGTGGCCCTGGCCTGGGCTATTGGCCCATGTACGTCATCCCGTGGCATGGAGAGGAGATGGGAGATGCTCGCCAGCCTGCCTGCACGAGGCCCCCACTGGGAGATGGGCTCTACAGGGCTGAGGGCTGGCTCCGCCTGCCTCCCCCGTCCCCTACTTAAGCTCACCTCGGGAGTAGCCTGGGCCTCTGTGAATCATCGCTTCTCTGGAACATGTCAGCTGACTCTAAACAAATAGGCTGAGAAGAACACATCTGCAGGAGCATTTCTTCTGAATTAGAAGAAAGGAAATGGGGCCCCAAGCGGAGTGCTGCCAAGTCCCGGCCGGGGTGCACCGAGGGGACTTGGGACATCAGGACTGGGGAGCTCCTTCTCACCACCAGCCACCATCCAGGGTCCCTCATCACCTGCCAGAGACCCACGGGGCGGGGAAGGTGGGGGCTCCCAGCAGGAGCTGGGCATGCCCCACCCCCACGCCTCCCCCACAAGATTCCAGAGTGTCCTGCTCCAGCCTCACAGTCTCATCCAGATGGAGTGTCTGGCGATGAGGGCCTCCTGACTTCCTGGAAGCTGCCCCATTGGCCTTGGAGGTGCAGACGCAGATCAGACCGACACGGGCTCTTGGCAGGTCACCCGCAGCGCGGGCCCAGCTGGTGGGCTCAGATCCAGGATTTGCTGGGAAACACAGGCCCTTAGCAGAGGGCGCAGATCCCTTTCCTAGACAACTCAGCATCCATTTCTGGAATAAAGCATCCTCCCCGTGGGCCTCTGACTGCAGGCGCCTGCAGCGTGCCGTCTGTGTCCCTGCAGGTAACAGGCCCCCATACAATCCCTGGGTGGGGAGAGGATGCCCTTCCAGGGCAGCCTGTGACCTTCCCCAAACCACTAGCTGTCAGGTGCCCTGGGAAGATTGCAAGTTGCCTCCAGAAGCCAAGGCAGCAGAGGAGGAGCTGGGAGGCAGGGCAGGGACAGGGAAAAGTGACCAATCTGGACAGAGAGGAGTGGACGCCCAAGGCCCACTAGCCGGGCATTTCCAGGACTCGATGATGCCTGAAGGGGTCACTGGACTTGGTGGCCATAGGAAGAACAGTGACAGTGCAGACAAAGCGGGTGAGAGCCTCCAAGTGCCGGTCTGAGCCATCCACAACCTGACAGCAGCCTTGGGGTGGGGGGCGCTGTCACTGCCTCCTCCGAGGACAGAAAGCAAGGCACAGGGTGGCAGGCACACACAGGTGAGCTCCCCTGCCCGGGTGGTCCCACCCTCACCCCTCACCAGGATGTCCACCCCACGGGTGTGGGGACCCTGGATGACCAGTTGGGAGAGGACTGGGCAGTTGGATCCAACATCCTCCAAGTCCAAACCCCGAATTCTGCCACCATTGCTGCAATCTTCAAGTACCTCCAAGGGCCTGAGGGTCACCAACAGGCTAGTAACAAGGATGCATTTATTGTGTTGTGTGACCGGATAAGGGTTCCATGGCTCGCTGTTGACCCAGATGACTACGTGGGGACCCACTTGTCCCTGCTTGAGTGCAAGCAGGTCCCACTGCAGGCATGTCAGCACTTCCCCCAGTGACTCTGCCTCAGTGGTTCTCTCTGTCCCATCTCTCTGTCTTAAGGACGCATATGCACACACATGCACATGCACACTCACCCACACCGTGTGCATGACCACACATAGGTGAACAACAGGCCAAGACCGCCCAGCCCCTACACGGGACATGCCCCCAGCTCCTCACTGAGCTGAGCATGAAGTGCCCGGTGGGGCTAGTAAATTCACCTTAGGGAAAACCCAGATCCCTTGGAGGAGGCAGCTCTCTAGGTAGGGTCCAAGGTGGGGGCCACTGGCCAGCAGCTGCCCTGGAAACCTGTAAACATCTAGGTTCTGTCTCCTGCTGGTGAAACATGATTCTTCCAAAGCCCTTCTCCTGTATGTAAGCATAGTGACAACACGGTTGGGTCATGTCCACAGCTAGTGTTTCTTTTTCTGTTTTGATGACATTTTAATCACCCCAATTAATGAAAATTGAAGACCCATACCACTTTGCCCTCCCACTAGAGCACTCTGAAAGGTAGATGGACAGCTTCCCATTCTACCTGCAGCTCTGGGCTCAGCCCGAGGCCCTCCATACATCCTGAAGCCCACCCACACTTGCTCTGGGGCCAGGGATATTCTTCCCCTCCTGGTTGATACCCCCAGGGGCTGTCAGCTTGGCCCCACTGGAGTCCACCTCTCTCAGTGGCCCCTACTTCCTTCACATGTCTGTCCTGCTCTCTGCAGACTAAAGCCAGTCATGGTAAGAAGCCAAGAGGGACTACCCCTCCCAGCTGTGGTCCTTGTCTTTGGACAGTGCTCTCTCTACTGTTTTATTTTTTAAAGCAGCAATATATATTTATTGAAATGAAACAGATTTGCATTATATTGATACATGGGAGAAAAGCAAGTTACAAACAGGTACCTGCAGAGGATCCCACTTTTAAAAACAATACATGAATGTGCAGATTTATGAGAAATATTGTGGAAAGTTACACAGAAAGATATTACAAGTGGATAGGATTGTCAGTGGGGTGGGGTTATGGGTAATTTATAATTTATTTTTTATACTTTTTGTAGGCTCACATCTTCTCAGGGGACATGTGCAATTTCTTTTTCACTTTTCTTTCTTTTTCTTTTTAAAACTAAGAGTACAGCAATTCTTTTTGAGATATAATTTACACACCATAAAGCTCACCATTTTAAAGTGTACAGTTCAATGGTTTGGGGTATATTCACAGAGATGGGCACATTGCCATGATCTAATTCCCAGATATTTTCATTTAAAGTGAAACCTTCTACCCATCAGCAGTCATTCCCACTCCCTACCCCCAGGGCCTGGGAACTATTAATCTACTTTCCATCTGTGTAGATTTTCTTATTATGGACATTTCATGTACATGGAATCATATAGCATGTGACATCATGTGAATGGAGTCATTGACTTAGTTTCGTGTTTTCACGACTCATCCATGTTGCAGCATAAATCAGTACTTCATCCCTTCTTATGGCTGAGTAAACTCCCACTGTGTGGCTGGACCACCTTTTGTCTATCCAGTCATCAGCTGGCTGGCATAGAGAGTATTTCCATTTGGGGGCTATTATGAGTAACACCGTGATGAATGTTTGTGCACGAGGCTTTGAGTGTGTGTTGTTTGCAGTTCTCTCGGGTGTATCTGAGGAGTAGAACTGCTAAGTCATGTGGTCACTCTGTTTACCTTTTTGAAGAACTGCAAAACTGTTTTCCAAGGTCTGATACACCATTTAACACTTTCACCAGCAGTGTATGCAGCTTCCAACTGCTCAACATCCTCCCAATACTTAATAATATCCATCTCTTTTATTCTAGCCTCAGTGGATGTGAAATGGCATCTCTGGGAGGTTTTGATTCAGGTTTCCCTAAGGACTAAGGTAAGAGAAACCCAAGTAAGA